>JARHVA010001644.1:310000-575000 GCA_037957365.1 Torreya grandis
AATAATAGAAACAAGATAAGTGAAACTGTAAACACTCTAAAATTACCATAAACTCCTCAAAATTCTTATGAAGACAAAAAATTCTCTCTCCCTATATTTGAGTTTAGGTCCTATTATTAACTATAGATAACCATTATATCTTATAAGATCACCACCTCATTTTTTTCACCATGTATCACTTGTACCTTAACTATTAAAAACTCCCATTAACATCTCCAGTTACCTTAAACTTTGATAAACTATTTTTAAAATACTTAATCAATGATAATGGCATAATATTGATTGTACAAGACACATTTCATGGACCTTAACATACTAATAATACCTTGTTTATACCTTTAGATAACCTACAACACCAAACCATGACACCAAAACATACCTATTAGCAAGATCATTTACAAGGTTAGATGACTCAATTACTTGTTTTGAATAGACCTTGGTCAAAGGTGGATAATTAGCTAATATTTTTTGTGACCTCCTAGGATAATTTACTTACTAAACATCTAAATTAATGTCCTTAGACATCCCATTGGGCATGGACTCACTGAACACTACTCTTTGAGACTAAAACTAAACTTGAACATGACATTCACTTTTGAAACAAATTGAAAACTAAAAATACCTCTAAACACAACTGTGTACATATAAATCTACTCGCTCTAACTATTCCATTAATCCCACTAATTATCTTAAATAATCCCATTATCATTATTCTAATTTGTATAATTAAATCCCATTCCCTATCATATATTTCATATATCATGATAACCTTCCTACACCTCCATGCCATATTAACCCACTGATTATCCCACTAACATTCTATTAAACCACTAATCTTACCTCATTTACCAACCACTTGTCCCACTTTACAATTTAAAATTCAAATATCTTATACCTAACCCCATAGCCAACCTATCCATAGTCTCTCCTACACACCTATATCCTTAAACCTAACTTAATGCCCTAACTAATCCCTATTAACCCCTAATCAAATCTAAAAGCCTATAAAATCTAGATCCTTATCTAACTTTCTAAAATTCTCTAAAACTAGAGGATTTTAATGAATTTAAAATTAATTTTAATTCTCCTTCACCACCCTATAAATAACCAAGCATGGAGATTGGTTGAACTAACTTCAAAGTATGAACTTGCATGCATATATTAACTCTCTTAGCCTTTATACTCTCATTGCATACACATTATCCTTGCATCCAAAGAAGCCACTAACCGATTTATGCTCACTTGAAATATTGAAGCCACCATTATCAATAAATCCAATAATCAAGTCAAAGAATTTTTGGAGAATATGTTTGAAGATCTTAGAGTGAAGGAAAGAGAAGAAAGATGATGGTAAGAGTCCTCTTATAATTTTTGATTACTTCTTTATTCTCTCCCTTTGATGTTTTTATAGATTTTGGGTTAAGTTATCATAGCTCAAATTTATAAGCATACAATGGTTACCAAAATGGGATACCTCCTTTAAACTAACCCTTGTGTGTGTAAGACATGTTAAATCAGCTTGCAAGATAGGTTAGAGAAAAACTAGGCTCTGAAATCTTTAAATTTTCATGTTTCAGATGGATTATAGTTTTACACTATAAATTATAATTTTACATAGGTAGTTTTATAGATCCTAACTATAGTTTTGACTAACCACATAATCCTAACTATTATCCATTGACATCCTTAGTAGGTTTCTAACCCCTTTCAAAATCACTTCTCGCTAGTTATGGTTTGAAACTCATCTATGGTTTTGCCTAGTGTAGTTGTAATTTTGACTAAATATTGTATTAAGGTCAAAAAATATGCATTTTCAACTTATTTTTGGTTTTTATAATCTAAGATAACCTAGTTATATTATAGGGATAGAAACAAAAAAAATTTCATCTTCAAATAAGCAAGTTTTTTATATTACTCAAAACCACTTCTCGATAGTTGTGATATTGAATTCTATCAATGGTTTTGCTTCTGTGAATCGTAATTTTAATTTAGGTATAATGTTACTAACTAAAACCTATGTTTTTTATCCTTGACATTTTTTGTCATTGTTTGGTTGTGATCTAATTGTAGGAAAGAAGAGACCTTACTCAAACAAATTCATCAACCCCAAAATAACTTTTTTAACTATATTGTGTAATTTCACTAATACACAATAATAGTTTTGAATATTTGTTGTGATTTTCAAAGTTGTAAAAGTGATTTTTCTATTAGTTAGATAATAGTTGATTATCATTCTAGTTTCTCATTTTTAATCATAGACATTCAAATTTATATAGGTAGCTAGGTTTTTTGAACATAAACAATCTCAATATACCTTTTACACCCTCTCTATATATAAATTTTAATCTATATAAAACTACTCGATAGAAGCAATCTGGATTCTCAAAAGAGATTTTGAAGCTACATAGGTGATTTTTATTATATTTGGGAAATAGGTTTTCATTTTAAATAATTTATCCTATCTCATTAATATATTTCAAAAACAAGCTTTGTCAATAGTTTAAATTTTTAGCATCATCCATCTTCGGCATTTCTAATAATTTGTATATATATGGAAGCAAAACCATTTATCTATAGTATAAATATTGATCTCTAGAATCAATTTTGAAGTTCAATCTATAGTTTTAAATTAGATAATTTTGATACTACATTTTATTGATATTGTCTAATAGAAAATTGCTTTAAGCAAAGGAATATCTCTTTTTAGCTTTCTAAACATATTATTTTATAGCTAGCCTTAAAATTTATTATTTTTCATATAAGTTATAAAACCGCTTCTTAATACCTATAATATTGATTCTCAGTAGTAGTTTTGGCTAGCCATTAGTGATTTTGACTAATTGCATGGTTAATACTAGCTAACTGTTTTTAAAAATGTAGATCCCTTAGTTGTGATTTTGTCTTGTAAGTTATGGTTTTGCATCACTCGAATTGATTTTAAAAATATGATAGTGTAAAAGTGGTTTTTTAGGATTCAAATGATTTTTTTTGGTTAGAAACTACTAATAGTTTTCATACAGAGGATACCTAAGTGGGAGGTCCTAAATCAGATGGCTAACTTGTTTCTTTGGAGGATTAGAAATTTGTTTAAGATTTAGATTTTGAATTTTTTGTATATATCTCTTTGATTACTTGTTATTTTATCTCACATAATTAAATAATTGGTTAAATAAATTTTTGTTTGCTTATTTGTTACCCCAAATTCTGATCTTTATAGGGTACAACATGACATGAAATTAATCTCCATGCACTTACCTAGTCTTTAGGGTTTGGTGATGAGTATTTCATCACCACACATTTGACCACATTTTGTGTTTTATTGGAGTATAAATATTAGTTACATCTATTATTAGGCCAAGTAGGTGACCCCATATTGGTCTTCTATGAAGGGAAAGAGTTAGCTCTCTAACCCAAGCATTGGACAACACCCTACATAGATTTAGGTCCCATACACCTTGAATATATCAAGGATGCCCCTAGAAACCTTATTTAAACCTAGAATAGGAAATTTTGTCTATAACAAGTGACTTGTTTCTAGAGTCAATATCAATTTGTAAGTGACCATCAAGTGTATGTAGGGTTGAGATGGTTTGGTAGACTCTATAATAGGTCACCAACATACAATCTCACTTACAAATTTGTTTGATGGTGTAGTTGTTTCGTTACACACCCATTGGTTTACTAGATTTTAGGGCTTTTGATTGGTGTGGTTGTGTGTTTGTCATGTTTTCCTTGTATTGTTTTTAAGTTAAGTCAAAATTTTCCCTTTCTCACAAAACACCTATAAATTTTTTAAGACACATCTCCATCTTATTGTTTCACCTAAACCATTTTCATCTTCATCTTATTCACCATAATATTGAGTATTAGATATTGTTTTGAAAACTAAGCTATAGTGGTCACCCATCCCTTCTTAAAAGTCTAGAAATAATCTTATTCATCACTTTGTCCATCCCAAGACACACTACTTTGACTAAATATTACCAAAGTCTATAACTTTATTGGGTTTAATATGTTACCCTATTATCTTATCATCCCACCTATTCATAACTAGCATCTATCCAATTGTCATCTTTTTAGTGTCAATAAAGGCATCTAATCATCTCATCACTTAATCTCCTTATTAGGTTAAACCTTCATAGGGTTATCACATTGGTAATAATTAATAATCATAGTCCTTAATATTCAAATCAAAATCTTATCACATCCACTTCAAGCATCCCAACCATTATAGTCTAAAATTCAAGAGAAGTTTTGTGCTCAAAGTCATACTACTTTCTATCTTATATCAAAATAATACCTAACCATCTTTACATCACCCTACATTATCCACCATGTTAATCAAGACCCATGCCCAAGCCCTAAGGTTGGGACAAGGATCAAACTGGGAAGATGATGTCCTAAAGACACTACGTGAATAGAGTAGGTATAATGAAGAAACTAAAAGTGACATGCACACTCTTAGAGGAGCTGAAAGACTTACAAATTACTTCTTCAATAGTGATGAAGTTAGATCCCAATTCAATCAATATATAGATGACAATTGTGACCAAATTCTAGCCCAAATTATTAGAATACGGGGGGGGGGGGGTGGGGAATTACTACCTACATTTAATCCTAACCTCATACAACATCTCATTTAACCACCATCTATACCCAACACTCCTCTTCATCCAAATGCCATGAACTAAGAAGAGGGGAACCCTAAACTTGTAGATCTTGAATAAGAGCTAGAAAAAGAAGAAAAAACCCTTTAAAATAATCACATCGAGGTTGATAGAAGGATATCTACCTTGGAGAATCGCCTAGGCTAGTTGACCTAACAAATTAACTCCCTCACATCCCAAATCCATTTGAAAAATCAAATGCCCTCATCACCTAGATGAACCACTAGAAACACTAATTTTGACACATTAAGACCAAAATCAAGCTAAAATCATAATTTTAATCCCTTAAAAGATCCCTCATTTTCCCAAGAGTGGAAGATGATGAAAGAAACTCTTTAATAGATTAATCCTTGCACTCAGAAAATAAGATATACATATAAATACTTTTGCACATCACCATTAAACATGAGCATTTTGTAGATACCATTCGCAGTACACTTTAAATATCCAAAGTTTGATAAATATAAAGGGATAAGGGACCCTCATAACCATGTTCAAGAGTTATATGTATCATGACATGATTTTGTATACAATGATGCTTACCTACTCCAACTCTTTCCCAAAAGTCTCATAGGACCCATTCTTGAATGGTTTATGCATTTACCTAAGGGGTATATAACCACGTTTGAAGAACTAATAGAAAAAAATCTGAGACATTTCTCTATAAATATAAAACATGGAATTTCTATAATTGATCTCTATAACACCAAAGGAATGGAGGGAGTCTAGCATCACTATTACAATGATGGTGGATCCTAGCGAGTTGCTTCTAATGTATGGTCCCTAAAAAAGAGTTGGCAAAGATCTTCATTGATAATCTAAATGTTAAATTAAAATGTGCCAAATAATTTTATGCGATTATATAAATGGGTATCTAGATATAGAAATCACTTATTAAAAGGGAAATAATTGAGTTATATCCTAGAATGAACAAAGTAAAAATCAAGATAATGAATTTTTAGGTAAGCTAAAGGTCTTCAATAAGAAAAAGAATTTATTTAGCGATGGTGTTACTTATTCAAAACATGCACAAACAGTGAAAAAAACTTCCCCAACTACCAAAAATCAAAATATCTACAACATCATTGTGATAAAGGGATAACTAAGGCATAAAGTAGGGAAATGTCATCTTACTAATCTTGGTGTACCTATTGAAACAATCCTAAAAAAGTTAATTGCTACCAACATGATAGCTCTCTAGAGATTTAACCCTTGGATGACAATAAGCCAAGTCTTGATTGGTACTATGAAGATAAATTGTTACATTAAAATTGAGTCAAAGGGAATGATATTAAAAAATTCATGCAATTAATACATTTCATCTAGGACTTAGTATAAATGGGGGAGTTATAAGTTGAAGGAGTTATTCAAACAAGTTAATCCAAAAATTAGCAATTAGGGATATATCAAGACCCTCTACCAAGACATGACCAGAAGTAAAATAAACCTCTAAGGGATCAGAATCAAGCCTCCAAATATAAAAATATTGATTACCATTCCATCCCATATCACTACATTAACACCATAAAAATTAAAGGCCTCTAAGAGTTTGCAAATCTACCATCCCTTATCCATAAAATTAATATGGCCAATATTATTTAGGTAATTACTATAGGACATGGAAAAATAATAGATCCTGGATCACTTCCAAACTATCCATCCACTTCTTCATCTCAAAAAATCACCATCCCTAAGAAATTCCCAAATCCTTCTAATAATCCATATGATATTATTCAATAGCTCGAGAAGACCCCAACACAAATCTCCCTTATGAATCTTCTAAAAAATTCTAATGTACATTAGGAGATATTAAATCAAGTCTTGAATGAATTAAAAGTTCCTAGTGATATTGACATGAATTAGTTTCAAGCCTTTTTGGGTCACTTATCTCCATCACAACAAATCATCTTCAGCACCCAGTATGTGCCACCAATAGGCCCTTACCATAATTATCCCTTATTAATTGAAATATCCATTGTAAACTAAAAAAAACTTGTAGGTTATTATAGATGGAGGATCTACCCTAAATTTGTGCAATATTGAGTTTCTCAAGAAGTTGAGGTACTCAAAATATTCACTAGTTCATACTCTAATAATGATAATGTTTTATGATGATAATGAAAGGACATCTACTGGAATAATATATCTTCCCATATCTATGGGGCATGTAGTTCATCAAACATTAATCCATTTTTTGGATGTATATCTCCCCTATAATATGCTCTTAGGATGCCCTTGGATCCATGAGATGAGAGTAGTACCTTCCACCCTCCATAAATGTCTCAAATTCCCACATTTAGGTATGGAGGTCACCATTTGGATGAAATCAAAAAAAATTGTAGCTATAAAATGGAACAATCAAATCATGATCTTTATTTTCCAAGTACTCAAATTTCATCCTATAATCCCAAATCTATGAAATATGTCTACCTTGATAGTCTATCACTTGCCTCATTTGAGTCACCAAAAATTACTTTCCTAAAAATTATCTCCAAGGGATGTGGGGAATATGAGTATAAAACTCTCTACATAGGAGACCCTCCACTATTCCCACATAGTTATGGGTCCCCATCTTGAGGCAAGATAAACCTATTGTCTATTAGTTCAGGCTGACTATCTTCAAAAATGCAAGAATGCTATCTAAAGAATGTTTTGAAGATCTTGACAACTCCTGTATTATTTAGGAAGGTGCAGCCCTAAATATTCAAAAGAAAAAATATCCCTAATTACAAAAAATTCTAAAAAATATGAATTATAAGGTTAAAGGACTAGGTCAAGTGGAACAATGTAGGATTGAACCTATTGGTATTCAATAACATCCAAGACAACCTGGTTTAGAGTACAAACCACTAGGCATTAACCTTAACTCTATTTCCATGGATACTTGTTCAATTCTTTAAGACACTAATTATGATGAATAAGTTAAGATAGGTTTTATTTCTAGCCTCTATTAATACTTGACTGGCACAAACCTATTCTCTAGAGCTACCATTTCCACTATCAATATCTCCCTCCACTACCCTAAACTAATAGACTGGGATCAGAGGAAAGAGCCATCCTTTGATATGTTTCAAAATGATGAGGCTATTATTGAGTACATGGGAACTTAAGGTTTCATGCCATTAAGGGATTAAAAAATAGGATTCACAATCAATTTAAATGAGTTTGCCTATTTTGGATAGAAAAATGAGTCATTAAATCAAGTAAAAGATGAATATGATGAATATGATTCCTCTCTAAATATATAATAAATACAGCTAAACCTTAACAAATAAGATATAGGTGAAGAGCTCCATCTAAGTTTTATTCAAGAGAATAGATACCACCACCCTCAACATATATTAAATATTAATCACCTTCCTTAATAGAAGAGGTCATATAAATTAATATTAGAACTGTTTAAAATACTAGAATAATCAAACTAGGGGTAATTCTCACATCTAAGGAATGCTAAATTTTTATTGATATTCTTAAGTATTTTATACAAATATTCAAATGGAGATACTCCAACATGCCTAGACTACATCCCACTTTGGTGGTACATCACCTTATAGTACATCTAAATTCTAATCCAATTAAATAGAAGCTCCAAAAGATACACCCCAAGGTGGTGTTATTATTCAACGAAAAGTTATGAAATTTCTTGGAAGAAGGATTAATTTATCTAGTAGATTATTCCAAATGGATCTCTAATATCATCATTATCAAAAAATCACAAGGATGGATATGGATTTACACTAAATTCTAAGCTATAAATAAGGCATGTCCAAAAGATGACTTTCTTGTACCAAATATCGACATGATTGTGGACTCTACAGCAATATACAAAATGCTCTCCCTCAAGGATGGATTTTTTGGTTATAATAAAATAAAAATTGCTCTAAAAAATTACCATAAACTTGAATTCATTAATTCATGGGTAACTTTATGCTATCAAGTGATGTCCTTTGGATTGAAAAACTTAATAAAAACCTACTAGAGGGCCATGATAGTAATTTTACACTACATTATGCATGACATTGTGGAATATTATGTGGATGACATCTTAGGAAAATCCAAGCTAAGAGTAGAACATCTAGTGGTCCTTAGATAGATATTTGAGTGGCTTAGAGAATAAAATGTTAGATAAAACCCCAAGAAATGTTTGTTTGGGGTCACTTCAAGAAAACTTTTGGGGTTCATAGTCTCTCAACATGGCATTGAGGTAGATCCCACTAAGGTAAAAGCCATTATTGAAATGCCTCCACCTAAAAACCTGAAGCAACTATGGAACCTTCAAGGTAAATTATAGGCCATTCATCGATTCATTTCTCAATTGGTAGATAAGTGCCATCCATTTACTCATAACTTAAAGAAAGGATCTCATTTTTATTGAAATTTGAAATGTCAAAAAACATTTGATAGCTTGAAATAGTATTTATTGAAGCCTCCATTACTCTCACCACCAATATTAGGAATGTCATTGCTTTTATATATATCCACTATGCCATGTGATATAGGGGATCTCTTATCTCAACATAATGATGAAACAAAGGAATGAGATATATATTATCTAATAAAAACACTTATGGCATATGAGCTCAATTATACCCTTATATAGAAAGTATGCTTGGACATGGTCTTTCCATCATAATAAATCATACCTTATATGTTAAAAAACCAAGTAAATTTAATAACAAAATTTTATCTACTTAAATAAATGTTATCTAAATATACCCTAACATGAAGAATGGCACAATGAATTATGTTATTAATTGAATTTGATATTGGACATGTAAATTAAAAAACTACCAAAGGGCAAATTATCATGGATCAACTAGTGGAAAAACCCATAGTGGACACAAGACCATTAACAATAGCCTTCCCTAATGAGTCTATATTATAAAATTATATAGAGGTCATCATAAAATTTGTAATTCATGCATGAAAATAAGAAACTTACATTTATACACTTACCTCTAATATTATCTCCTGACTTTGACTCTATTTTTCTTTAGTCTAGTTTTTAACCTTTTGGTTTCTCTTTACTTGTCTTGTTTGTTCTCTACCTTTGGACCCTGTACACATTTCAAATTCACATCTGCATCTCATTCATTCCACTTGTTCTCTAACTTCATTTGAGATGATCTCTCACACTAGCCTTGACGTCACACACTAGCCTTGATGTAACAATTTCTATTACTCCTACAAAGATTCAAAGCATTGATTATTCATGGATTATTACAACCTTTTTTATACTCAGTGTATCCTTAATATATTCCTAGTTTCATTCACAAAACCCCTATTCTCTCTCTTATACTCATTCTCTATAATTCTCTTTAAAAAAATGGTCTTGCTAGCCTTTTTTAGGCTTTTATGTAGTGTACGGATGTGTACAAAATCAAAACCATAAACTAGAACTATTTTTAGATACCCTCTAAGCCTTTCTTGATATCTAAAAGGTTTAAATCCATGATTCATTCCCTAAACTACTTTTTAAGCCACTTCCTAGCCCCTATTTAGGCCTATTAGGCCTTTGTTCACCTTTTCAACACATAGTCCCTCTTATTGGTATAGATTCATACCAACACAACTTATAAAACTCAAAATCCTTTGGCGTAGTGTAAACACTAACTGATGACCAATTTGTAATGTGCTTAAATACAACATTATTAGGCCTTACTCTAGATTTCTCATTCCAAAACATTAAACCAACTTAAATATAATCAAATTACTTATGAACACTAGTATTAAACACTCCCAAATGTATACAAGTGCCATTCACCAACCTTGAATCACACCTTACCACTGTTGATGGCCTATACATGTTTAATTGATCAAGAAAATTTAGAGTATATAGGGTCTGTATGGTCTTCCAAAGACCACCCTCTTCAAATACAAAAGATAATTTTTTGAATCACCTTAATTGATTGAATATAAATACTTGTCAATATACAAATTGGTTTCAAACACCTTAACAAAGTCTTACTTACTCAAAGAAAAAAAAGTCTTTCTAGTCTTTTCTTAAACTCAAGAAATAATGAAAAAAACTTTTCTAGTCAATTTACCTCAACAAGATCCACCTAATCCTTTTCTTAGAAATAAAACACATTCTACTTAAATGAACTTTAATCCTCTGACATATTTTAGACCAATTATTGTGCCATAATAATACATCCATAGTTTGTGAATCCACTTTATAAGTTATTTTCAAAACATAGAATAATAGGTCATAATAGGGTTAATAAATTCTAAATCAATCCTTCAGTATTTGATCAAACATATCATATTCATCCACATATAAAGAATGTAACAAAACTTACAAGGACATTTATCCAAGAAAATCATAGAGCAATATATTTTTTTCCAAAGTCCTTACTCTTCCTCATTCATGGTTCTTGTCAATATTTACATAACAAGCATGTTTGACATAGTTCTCTCCTTTTTCCTTTCAAATCTTATTTCCATTCTTAAACTTACACTTCCTTCCTACCTTAATCACTCTTTACACAAAACACCTATCTATTCTAAAAGACTCCAAAACTCCCATAACTACCTTATAACTTCTTTTTATACATTGAAAGTGTCATTAACTAACTCAACTACAAATATAAGTTTCAATGTGAATAATAACATAAGTCGCTTGTAAAATTAGGTGCCTTTGACCTAATTTAGGGTCTTCACAACAAGAACACTTTATTAAAAATTCCTACCAACATGACAATTGCTCCACAAACCTTAACCAAGATTCAAAAACTTAAACAAAGAAATTGGAGAGAAAATACTAGTGCACCACAAATTCAAATTTAATAACTTATTAGCACCTTAAAATTATTCCTTTATACCTAACATGACCTTAACAAATTGCAAAAAAATCTAGACATGCAAAAGAGATCAATATTTACATTGGGTAATGAAGCTCCTACATCATACTATGAAGGAGCAAGGAAAACCTTTCCCATGAAAGTTATAAATGATTTGAATTTAAATTTCTTTGCAACATCCTTATTCTACCTAGATCCTAAGGTCTATTTGAGACTCTTTAGTCCTTCTTGATGTTGTCTCAAACTCATTATGCCTCCTCCTTTGTTATTCTCTCTCTTGTTCTTCCTCTTGATTTGCATTCTCAATCTAATCATGGGCAACTGTTGCTCATTTCTTTGCCTCCAAATACTTGCACATGAATAAAATATGTCAATAAACACCACCTCTTACTTATTCCATTATCCTTTACTTTGTTCTTCTTTAAATCCTATTTTTCTTTAGTTGTCATCTCTTCTTCTCCTTGATTCAATATTGATTGCAATAGGAAATTAGCTTCCATGATGCTCTCTTTGTCTTTGATGAGTCTCAAATCCTCTGTTTATTCTATTTTATGCTTCCATATCTACTCTTATTTGGTTGTGTATTCATTTACATATTTTTTCTCTTACAGTGGTGCCAAACAAATCACCCCAATATACTGCGATTCAATCTTTTCAATCATTTTATCATGTGCATCTTCTTTCTTCTCTATTGTTACCACCTCATAGATGTCAAACACTTCACTTGATATTATTTTACCTTTGTTTCCTTCAACTAGCATGTTAATTAGCTTCAATTTATCCTCATATAATTCATCTTTCTCAATGTTCAAATCAACACATTCATCAAAAACTACATTGAAACATATACCTTGCACTTGTTGTCTCTCCTCAAGGCTTCTTTAATTGAAATATACCTTTTTCTTACTTGTCATGAGGCATGGTGATGATGAAAACTCATTTTATCCTTCCTCTTCATCTAATGGCTCACCTTATTCAAGGTAGCACAAAATTATCTCACCATACTCAATTGTTTACTATACTTCCTCATCATTATCATGTTTCTCATGCTTACAATATTATTCACCTTTATACAAACATTTCAAGAATTCATTAGTTAAAATCATTTGAGGCTTGCTTTCTACTTCGCTTCTCCTTCTAGATTTTGTTGCTTTCATCTTTTTCCTTCTCCTCTTTTCAATCAGCTACTTAAGAGGCCTTTTAACTTTCCTCTTTATGCACACACTAAATCTTGGTCTCAATTTTTCCAATGTTTTCTCTAGCCTTGTTAAAACCTCTTTCATCTCAACTATCTATTTTTATATCTAAATCTCTTTGTCTCACTTCCATATTATTTTGTAAATATTCACTCTTTAAGCCCTTCATCATTCTTTACTATCTCACTTTCTCTCTATATGTCTCTCTCTTAGACCTTTCTTCTCTTCTTGACAAGCCTTCCTACTTGTCTTCTTTACCATTCACTTGGTCTCTCTCACTTGAATCTATCTCTCTCTTGGCGTCAATATATTTCTTGTCCTCACCTCAGACTTATATTCTCTTATCCTTTTAGGACTCTCTTCTCTCTCTCCAAGCTCTATACTTGAGCTTATATCTTAGAGCTTTCACTAGCTCTTTTCTTTCTCTTTCTTAAAAATTAATTGGCTTAATTACTTTACCACACCTATTCTATTTTGCTTATACTTTTACCTCTCTTTTCATATACATATAGCATTTTCACTCTTTCTTTCAATCTCATTAGTCATCTCACAACAACAACTCATAATAACTTCCAATATGTACACACAAACTAAATCAACTTTTTAAAACAAAACTCAAAACATACCTTGCAAAGAATATTTTTTCTCTAATACCAAATTATGTAGAGGTCATCATATAATTTGTCATTCATACATGAAAATAATAAATTTACATTCATACACTAACCTCTGCTACTATCTCCCATTTTTGACTCTATTTTTCTTTAGTTTAGTTTGTAAGATTTTGGTTTCTATTTACTTGTCTTGTTTATTCTCTACCTTTGGACCTTGTACACATTTAAAATTCACATCTACATCTCATTCATTCCATTTTTTCTCCAACTTCAATTTAGATTATCTCTCACACTAGCCTTGATGTCACACACTAGCCTTGATGCAACAAGTTCTATTACTCATTTAAAGATTCAAAGCATTGATTATTCATAGATTATTATAACCTTATATATACTTAGTGTATCCTTATTATAGTCTTAGTTTAATTCACAAAACCCCTCTTCTCTCTCTTGGACTCATTCTCTACAACTTATCTTTTAAAACACATTCCTACTAGCCTTTTTTAGGCCTTTTTATAGTGTACAAAGATGTATGGAATAAAAACCATAAACTATACCTATACCCTCTAAGCCTTTCTTGATATCTACAAATTTTTACTCCATGATTCATTCCCTAAACCACTTTTTAAGTCACTTCTAAGCCCCTGTTTAGGCCTATTAGGCCTCTATTCACCTTTTCAACACATAGTCACGCTTATTAGTATGAATTCATACCAAAATAACATATAAAACTCAAAATACCTTGGTGTATTGTAAACCCTAATTGATAACCAATTTTTATGGGATTTCCATGGTTGAAACTCCTAGAAACCCAATTTTTGTTTGAAACCTTAGAAATAGGGTTTGTCACAGTCTGCATAGTCAGAAAAGGTATAAAATTAAGTTTAAAATTATATGTAGGGTTTCATACTAATATATTAATTATTTATGGTTTTTATAACCTCCACATGATATCTAGACCTTGTGATAGCTATCAAACACACCTTTTTTCATGTTTTCTTCTCTAATCTATGTTAGACTATGTGCTTAAATACAAAATTCTTAGGCCTTACTCTAGGTTTCTCATTCTATAGTATTGAACCAAATTAAAAAAATAAAATAACTTATGAACACTAGTATTAAACACTCATAAATGTATACAAGTTCCATTCACCAACCTTTAATCACACCTTACCACTGTTGATGGCTTGTGCAGGTTTAGTAGATCAAGAAAACATAGAGTATACAAGATCTGTATGGTATTCCAAAGACCACCCTCTTCAAATATGAAAGATAAAGGTTTGAATCACCTTAATTGATTTAATCTAAATATTTTTCAATATACAAATGGGTTTCAAACACCTTCACATATTCTTACTTATTCAAAGAAACAAAGTCTTTCTAGTCTTCTCTTAAACTCACAAAACAATGACATAGAATTTACTAGTCCATTCACCTCAACAAGATCCACACTATCTTCTTCTTGGAAATAAAACAAATTACACTTAAATTAAATTTCATCCTCTGACATATTTCATACCAATGCTTGTGCCATAACAATACATACACAGTCTATGAATCCACTTTATAACTTAGTTTCAAAACATAGAATAATAGGTCATAACAAGGTTAAGAAATTATAAATCACTCATTTAGTCTTTGATCAAACATATCATATTAATCCAAATATAAATGATGTAAAAAAACTTACAAGGTCATTATCCAAGTAGATCATAGAGAAATACAAGTTTTTCAAAAGTCCTTAATCTTCCTCATTCATGGTTCTTATCAATATTTACATAATAGGCATGTTTGAAAAAGTTTTCTCTTTTTTAATTTCAAATATTCTTTTCCATTATTATAATTACACTTATTTATTACCTTAATCACTTGTTAGACAAAATACCTATCTATTAAAAAGGAATCCATAACTCCCAGAACTACCTTCTAACTTATTTTTGTACTTTGAGAGTGTCCTCAACTAACTCAACTACAAAGATAAGTTTCAAGGTGACTAATAACATAAGTCACTTATGAAATTAGGTTCCCTTGAACTAATTAAGGGTATTCAAAACAAGACCACTTTATTGACAATGCATACCAACACGAAAATTTATCCACAAATCTTATCCAAGATTTAAAAATTCAAATGAATAGATTGGTGGAAAAATGTCAGTACATCACAAATTAAAATTTGACAGCTTCATAACACCTTTAAATGATACCTACAGACCTAACATGACCTTAATAACTTGAAAAAGACTCTATACATGCAAAAGAGATCAATATTTACATTGGGGAGTGATGTTATTGCATCATCAACTGAAGAATCACCAAGATGGAAATTATATTTTGATGGATCATTTATCCCATATGGGTTAGGAGAAGGAATACTTTTGGTAACACCATAAGGAAAACTAATACCTCAAGCTTATATTTCACATGAACCAATAACATTGTTGACTATGAGAAATTGATTTTTAGGTTAATACTTGTTATGTAATGTAATATTCAACATCTTCACATCCTCGAGGACTCTCAGTTAATTATCAAATAGGTAAACAAAGATTTCCAAACTAAGGATGAGAAGTTACTTCCCTATTATCGAATGGTTGATCAATTGAATCAAAACTTTTAGTTCATAGTTTTTTCAGCAAGTTCCAAGAGGAAGTAATAAATCCATAGATGTAATGGCCATTATCGAATCTTTAATAGATCTCCTAGAAAATGTCCTTAAAGGTAATTTTCTAGATGAATACTTATTATTGACTTCACATTAGGAATTGGCTCATTATCAAAAAATTTCAATCCCTAATCATATTCAAACATGATATGATGATATATATGCCTAAATATAAGATAATACCCTTCCACTAGATGTCACCCATCACCAACACAAAGCCTTCATCTAATGTGCATCTCATTACACCATCCTTGATGAATGATCTATCGACAAGGCTATGATAGGACCTTATTAAGATACCTAAAATTAGAGGAGGCTCTTATTGCAATCAAGGAGGTTCATGATCATATTTGTGGAGGAAATGTCATTGGAATGGCCATAGGGGCTAAGAAGTTACTCTGAACTAGATATTATTATCGAACCATGGATCATGATGCTTGTTAGTATGTGGATAAATGTGTATCCTATCAAATGCATGGGAACCTCATACATGTCCCTAATCAAGATATTGAAACTTTAATGAGCCTATTAACCTTATTAGTATGGGGATTAGATCTTATTGTAAAAAATAATCCTGCCTTATCATATAGACACAAGTTCATTATTACAACCATAGAGTGTTTTACTAAATGAGTTAAAAGTTATACCACTCATATACACCATAAACCTTCAAATATCTAAGTTCATCTTGAATCAAATCATTTGCCACTTAAGAATCCAATCTAAAATCATATTAGATAATGGAAAATATTTTAATAATCAATAAGTGGAAAGCATATGCAATATATTAAATATTGAGAAACATTTCTCTACACCTTATTATCCCTAGGGTAATGGCCAAGTAGAAGCATCAAATAAAACACTTATAAAAATACTCAAGAAGATTGTCAATAATATTGGAAGAAATTGGCATTTATCATTATATCTATCACTTTGGTCATATAAAACCAACATGTAAATGGCTACTAGGTCTATTCTATACTCTTTGGTATTTGGAATAGAACCAATCTTGGTAATCAAAGTCAAGCTCCCCTCATTACATATATCCTTATGGGGTATAATCATAGAAAATAAGTATAGAAATGAGTATTTACATAAACTAGAATTTTTGGATGAAAAATGTCATAATGCTCTAGATTATCTTATGGAATATCAAAATAATCTCAAAGGCCAATTTTACAGGAAAATCTAGTCCCAAGAATTTGAAATTGGTGACTTAGTCCTTAATGAGAATCAGAAGAACACCAATGCTGAGAAAGAAAAGAAGGGGATATTTTAATAAGTTTAGATTGGGATATATGTTATCATTACCAAATTTAGATTTGGGGCATACAAATTGGCCACTCTTGATGGAGATTATGATCATAGGAATTAGGCAATAGAGAGGAGGTTAGAACAAGTGTTAGTTTCACAAAACAAAAATGAAATCAACACACTAACAAGCTAACATCTCTAAGCCTAGATATTAAGGGGAGCATAGTGAATAAAATACATATGAAAGCACAAATAAAATGAAAATAATTACAAAATCCCTTACCTTCCTTGAGATCTTCAAGTGATTTGTTTGTGGCTTGTTTGACTTGTGCTCAAAGAGTCTTTCGCAATGGAGCTTGGCTATCTCTTTCTCTCCTTGGCACCATTATTAGATTTGATATGGATTGATGGCTTGGCTTATGATTTTGGAATTATAAAACTATTGCTTTTAATATTTATATAAAATTAACAATATAACTTTACTTTATCCAAGTTCTCCAAATGAAGAGGCAAATGATTATAGTTATAGGTTTAGAAACTAACCCCAACTCAAGGTGAGTTAATGTGTAGTTTAAATATGCAATGAGTTCAAACCTAACCTAATTGAGTTAATTAAATGCACTAGAGTTTAAATGTGTCAAAAACTCATGATTTATAATTAATAGGCATGGGTGAGATATTTTTAGATATTTATAAAGGCTTGACAACTCCTAAAAGACAATCATGAAAACCTAGGATATTCTTGTTTTTTGAATTTCACTAATTTCACGTGGATAATTCAACTAGGCATTTAATTTGATTTAGAATTTTAATTAATTATAATGAGGATTTTATCATTTCCAAGGTTTGATTTAATTTCATATGTGCATTTTCACCATTTAATAAGTCTATAAGTTAAATTGCATGTTATGATGCCATAAGATGAATAGAGATAATTCGTGAGAGGTTTTTGTTCATTATGGTAGGATACCCTAATTAGGGATGTCTATTGGGATCTTGATCTTTGATGAATGATGCATAATAAAATTTGGGACATTAAACTATTCTTAGGCTTAATTTATAATGGTTGGTAAGAATTGGTTTGATGTCTGGTATGAAGCCATTGGTGGCCAGTTTTAGGTGTCTATAGTTTACCCCTATTTGTGAAAGCATTGCAAGTTGTAAGCATAGTAATGTCTTCTCAAAGAATTAAAAGGTCTCGTATGCTTATTAATTTAATAATAATGGATGAAATATATGTTCCCCCTTGAGGGAGTGGTTGGCAAAGGGGTTGACAAAAGGTCCCTCAAAAGGACACGAGTGGACCAAACAAATATAATGGGGTGGAAGGTATTGATTTTCCTAGAGGAAATTATAATTAATGGCATATAGAGCTACCCCATTTAGGGAAAACAAATAGGATGATATCCCATAAGAAATTATAATCATCAGCATAGGTGGGATAATAGAGGTAATGATTTGCCCAAAGGTAGTTATAATCATTGGTTGGATAAAAACATGCTCCAATTAGGAGGATAAAGATAATGGTTATCCCATATATGGTCATAATCATTATCACAATGAAAAAATGTCCCAATTAGATAGAAGAAATAAAATTATTTTACCAAAGGTGGTTATAATCATCAACCTTCAAATAGATGGAAACATAATGATTTGACCAAAGGTGGTTAGAATCATTGGTTATGCAAGTGAGATGGTATATAATGATTAAACCATAGGTGGTTATAAGAATTATACCTTGATAGTGGAAAACATGATGTGGAATATGATGAAAAATGGGTATAGAGGAGAAGGGTGAATTTAGGCAACCTGCTAGTAGGGAGATGCTCATCCGAACTAGCAAAGGTTTAAATTATTTCATTGTTTAATTACTTTATTTAGGATATGATTTGGATTAGATCAAGAATGTTATTGGTGCCAAGGAAATATCATCATTACATTATCATGTAGACTCATGGAACTAATTTTTGTTGTAGTACGTGATGGTAGGCATAATGATAGAACACCATGAGGACTTGGCTGAAATATGCATAAGGACTGACATGGGATCTAATAAACAATTTAAAATAATGCACCATGTATAAAATTCATGATGACAATGTTGATGCATGAATATGGATGGATTAAATAATAATGCACAAGGAATCTCCCAATGGATGCACATAAACTCAATTAAAGGCAAAAAAATAAAGCAAACAAATAAAAAACAAACAAAACACCCAAAAAGTAAATAAATAAAGAACAAAACATAAAAAGTGAAGAAAACAAAGAAATAAAAACAAATAATGGTTAATCACAATGTTAGTACAAACATCACAACACACACAAGATAATGAATATTGCCCCTAGAAAATAAGATACAACTTAATAAATAAACAAAATGTGGGAATAGAATAAAAGGAAAGGGGTGTCTGAGCTATCTCTAGATGCACTAGGCAAGTGGGCATTTCCTACATAGTTCCATGGATGTAATATCCAATAAAAACTTCAATCTAATGGTAGTTTTCCTAAGAAATGGGATAGAAGAAAATGATGATAAAGATAACATGTCGGATTTTTTAGAAGAATATGGGAATATGCTTGTAAAATGGTGAGAGAATGGATAAATAGACAAAAAGGATGGGGAAACTAAATGACAAGTGGTTTTTTGTGACTTAGTGAGGGTTTCTAAAATTTTGTAGGCAAAGAAGTGGTCAATGTTTTTGTATGTTCTAAAATAATTTTAAATTTTTTTTGGAATTTTTTAGGTATCTCAACTTGATCGAGAATGATGAGACACTAAATGGTCAAAACTTGCAAAATGGAGAGAGAATTCAAATTAAAGATGCTCATGAAATGATGATAGCATGGATTAGGCTACTCATAAAATGAAGAGATCATGGCTAAGGGGTGACTGAGCAAACCTTAATGTGAATTGAGCACTACCTACATAGTCCTAGGATGGGACCTTAAGTCACTATAGTTTTGTCTTATAGTGGAGGAATCTGACTAGTACAACAACTAATTCAAATAAAATATACAAAGTTGGCAAATGGCACAATATGACATAGGCATGGCAAGGTGGTATTTCAAGTTATGATAAACATGTGTTTCCCCTAGTTTGCCCATAGGTAGTTATAACTAGGAAATAATGACATAGATTAATGATAATAATTTCACCATATGTAGTTATAATTAGTAGCATGACCATGGGACATTGATTTGCCCAAAGGCAGTTATAATTAGGCATACTTGGTATAATAGAAAAAGAAATGATGGTTAAAACTACCAAAACTTCTATCATACTACTCCAAAATATGACCTCTATTTGGAATACTTGAAATAATTGTTGAAACTTGATCTAAATCTTCATGCTGAAAGTGGCTTTGTGATCAATGAAATGGAACTAAGGTCAAAGCCCTGGGTATGAAGGGTGAAAATAACTTGGTCAATAAAAAAGGTATGGTAGAATGGAATGGTGGAATGGAAAAGTGATAGGATGGTATGATATAGCACAAAGAATAAATTTGATATTATGGTACAACTAAAATGTTCTTATAGACAATACACTAGGTCTCTCAAGTGAAGTAATGCTTGAGGTGTATAATGTCCATTGGCTCATCAAGTTCATCCCCATCTAGTATAGTGAGCCTGTATGCTCGAGCACCATAATTTGAAATAATGATGAAATGACATACCCAATTAGGTGTGAAATTTACTTTAAGATTTTTCTTAATTGTGGTATTCTTTTGGTTTTCTTTAATAACAAGATCACTGTGTTAAAATTTTTGATGCTTCACATGCTAATTGTAGTGACCATGAAGTCAATTTTGGTATGATTAAATATTGTTAACTATGGCCAAATGTTTAGCATCAAATAACTCCAATTATTTTAGGTAAGTTACTCGATAGTATTCATCTTCCAAGACATGCTTTAAAGAGATGTACAAAGAAGGTAACTTGACCTCAAGGGGAAGAATGGCCTCAGTTCCATAAACAAGTGAGTATGGAATGGCTTAAATTGGAGTGAGATGATTAGTATGGTATGCCCAGAGGGTACAGAATATTTGGAGGTTCCAATTATGGTCATCATCATTGATAATATTTTTGAGGATACTTACAATGGTTTTATTACATGCTTCTACCTAGTCATTGTCTTAAGGGTAATATGCCATCGAAAATTCTTATTTAATGTTATACTTGGCACATAACGATTAGACATACTTGTTCTTGAATGATATGCAATTATCAAATATAATTTTGGAATGGATACCATAGCAGTAAATGAGATGGTTAAATATGAATTTGTAAATTTGCTTTCCAATCATGTAAGTGAGGGCTATATCTTTAACCCACTTAGTGAAGTATTTGGTGGCAGTAAGGATAGGCTTATGATAATCAGATGAGGTAGGATTTATCTTCCCAATTATATCAAGGCCCCATGTCACAAATGGTCATGGTGTTAGCATTGGTTTCAAATTTTAGCTAGGGCATGAATCAAATTGGCATATCATTAACATTTATCGCATAATCTCACATATACAACTGCATCTGCATCTATCATTAACCAACAATAACCATTACATAGGAATTTTTTTGAATAGTATTTTCCCATGGTGTGGGATCTACATAATTATTTTTGAACTTCTCATAATGCTAATTTAGATTTTTCCAAAGTTAAACAACTAAGCAGAGTTACATCAAAACTATGATGATATAGGGTTAGTTTAAGTAAGGTATAATGTGTAGCATTGTGGGTAAAGGATTTATATTATTTTTAGGATATATATGGTGTCATAATATGGTTGTGAATATAGGCATATAGGTATGAATACCATGTGGATATGGGACCAATAATATCACAGATCATTGTGATAGTTGCAGGTTTATGATCTAGCACTAGTAGATTTTCAATGAGGAATTGGTATTATTTGGCCATATATATATATGTTAAATCAAGAATCCAATGGTGTCCATGGAAATTGGTGTTCTATTATTATCCCTTATTATATTTTCAAATTTGATATTGACAATTTATTATTTGAGAGTGTTGACCATGGCCTTGTATGGTACTAGTTTGTCATCATTGGTCTAAAAATGGTTTGTAACCTGATTGATGATTAATTCAAAATCACCATGAACCTTGAGATGATGTATGTTCCATTGTATGACCTATCAAATCCATGTAATCAATGTTTCATATTTAGCCATGTTATTGGTACAATGAAAACTAATCTTGAATGACTTAGCGATTAGATCCCCTTGAGGTGTAATGATTAAAAGGCTTGCCCCTAGTCTATGTATAGTGAATGATTTATTAAAATACAAATTCCAATGTTGTTCCTCAAGAGGTTATTCTAAATATGGTCATAATGGATTCATCTAGGAATTAGAATGTTAGTAGCTTTATATCTATAAGGGGTGCTTACAACAAGTTGATCTGTAAGAACTTGTCCCTTAATGGATTTATGGTTGACATATTCTATTTCAAACTCAATGAGAACCATGATATATTTTTCCATGTGGCCTTGTAAAGCTATTTTTAATAGTATATATTTTATTAGATATACTTTTGAAATGACCATGGTCTTGTTATTTAACATGTAATGTCATAGTTTTTTAGTTATAAAGACCATAGCTAAATAGGCTTTTTCAATGGGCATATAATTATGCTCACACATGACCAGTGTATGATTTAAATAGTACACAACATGTTCCTTTCCATTATCATCATGTTGAGCTATAAGTGCCCCTAAGTTTTTGTTGGTAGCTGATAGGTATAATAAGAATGGTTTTCCTAGAACTAGAGTCAATAAAATATGCAAATTTTCTAGATAGTCCTTCAAATGTTGAAAAGCTTTCTAGCACTTATTATCCTAATGAAATGTCACACCCTTTTTTAGTAAATGTTTAAAAGGATGGCACTTGTTGACCAACTAAGATATGAAGTTTCTAATGGATTTTATGTTTCCCTATAAACTATAAAATTGATTTAGATTGGTTAGTGGTGGCATCTTTGGCATGGCTTGTACTTTGACTGTATCAACTTCAATGCCCCTACAAGACACAATAAAGCTAAGAAATTTGACTGATGTTATGCTAAAAACACACTTATTAGGATTGATCCTAACTTTTTACTCACACATTATCTCAAATATTCTCTTTAGTGCTACTAAATGATCAACCCTAATGTTTGATTTACCTAGTATGTCATCGACATAGTCTTCAACAATGTCAGGCATTATATCATGAAATATGATCATCATGGCTATTTGGTAGGTGGCCCCTATATTTTTGAGACCAAATGGCATAACTTGATAATATAATTTTCCCCATGGAATGATCAATGTTGTTTTGTGTTGGTCTTTTGATGTTATTCAAATCTGATTATAGCCTGAGAATCTATCCATCAATGAAAGCATTGCATAACCTATTTTCAAGTCGACAATCATTTTAATCTTTTGAATAGGAAATTAATCCTTGGGCTAGGCCTTTTTTATGTCCCTAAAATTAGTATATATTTTGATTATTTTTGAGTTTTTTCTAACAAGTACAACATTCAAGATCCACTCTCATTAGTCAATCAATTGAATACATTTTGAGTCCAAGATATTTTCCAACTCTTTATTTAATAATATATAAATGTAAGGATGTATCTTATGTAAATTTTTTTTCTCTATTTTGGCATCAATATTTACCACAAGATGGTGTAAAACCAAGGTAGGGTCCAAACTAGGGATGTCAGATTAGGCCTAAGAAAATATATCAACAAATTCCATTAATAGGTCTATAAAGACTTCACATTCCTCCTCAATCAGGGATACACCTAAATTGATCCATTTTAGGTCATATGGAGTCTTGATGTTAACTTTTGTCATGTCCTATAATAAAAGGGCTAAATCATCTTCTAGTATGGTTGGCAAAGATTTAAAATAGACCACAATAGTAGATTCCTTTGTTAGGACTAACTCTTCAAGTTTCCCTAGGCATGATAAATTAGAATCCCCCAATGGTATGGATGGTCATGTGATAATTACTATTAGGAATATTGGATGATTCAATCAAAATCTTGTTTCTATTTAATTCTAAACTCAAACCCATAGGCAAGTTCATAATTGGTGGTTTCCTAATCTATGTTTGAGGAAGGTTGAATAACCCTATCTAATGGCACCTAAAATAGGTTTTCACTTCTAGATTGACCTTTCTCTTTACTACTTCCCTGGTCTAAAGGTACCTCAAAGAGGTTTTCACTTTGGGACCTTAATGTTTTATTTAATTTTTAATGGCTAAGGGTGTTCACCCATTCTACAAAATAGGTTGAAAGATCTAGTTTGATTGAGAACCCTTATTTATGGTATCCCAATGGAATAATGTCCTAAAGGCCTAAAAAACCATAAAAATATTCATCATTTTAAAATCATCAATTAACACGCTTTATTCTTATTGGTCCCAATTTATGAGTCGGGGGTAATATAATAGAAGTGGGTTATGGTGAAGAACTAGTCAAAGGGTACAAATGGCATTAGTGTCAAATAAATTGGTATTTTCTAAATCATCAAAAAGGTTATGATTAAACTCTACGTCACTTTCAACATCATCATCACTAGTCATATGTGATGGAACTTGAATAAGATATGTGTGGTCTCCCCTAGGCAGTCTAAATATAAGACCATATGTTCTCTTGTACTGAGTGGCAAAAATTAGCTCAAGAAGACCTTGTTGATTGATCCCAAGGTATTCTCCTTCATAGGAATGTTTTTCCATGATTCTATTTGATATTGGATACGTGGCATTGATATAGCAGTCAGTCAATTTATCATTATACAATCAAGACTCATCACCTTAAAGAGTTTCATGTTCTTGACTAGTGGTTGGCATGAAAGTGATAGGTTTTGGACTATACAGATGGCCTCTAACCTTTCTTTGCCATTCCATGCAAGGTAGTTTGGTGTTTGGTCTTCTAAAGGACTTAGGATTCTACAAAATCCTTGAAATGTGGAAGGTATTGTGGGTCAAGTATTATTCTAGGCCATTAGCTAATATGGTAAAATGATTAGATATTTTAGAAGGCAACATGTGGGAAATGGCTCCAGGGTATTAGGGTTAATGTAGTTATCTTCTAGTTAATCAACAAGTATTTATTTCCCCTTATCCTTATTTTTAACTAGATTTAGGCTAAAATGGTAGTTATAGCTTTGTTACTTGGCCTATAAATGCTTGCAATGCTCATATGACTACAAATCTCCATAGATGGTAACCTCCATGCTTGAATGGGGGAACTTGATACATTGGTGCAATGTTGATGGGACTACATGAATTTTATCTATCAAATTTTAACCCAAAATCATAATATATAATAATTTGAGGTCGAACACATGTCATAGTTTATCGTGGCTCAAGAGCCCAATGATAACTAATAAGTTGATGGTGCCTTGTGATTCCCATTCTTCACTATAATAGGCCTTGATCATGATAATTTTTGGTTGCAAATCAATTATATACCTAAGAAGATTTAAATACACAATATTGAGACCTAATCTATTGTCTATGAGGATACATTTCACTTTGTGTTACATTATGACAACTTTGATGTATAATGAATTATTATGTAGTGGGCCAAGGGATGAAATATCACTTTGGTTGAATATTAATTGTTGGCCTAGAATTAGGTGTCCTATCAGAGCTTGAAATTTTTCAAGAGATATGTCATTAGGAACTTGGGATTGGCCAAGGAATTCTATCAAGATGTTTTTGTGGATTGTAGACATATGCAACAAATCCAAAATGGATATTTTTACAATTATATTCTATAATTATTCCATAATATCAAACATATTTTATTTCATAGTAAGAAGTGGTTTATTCCTAGCCAAAATGGTTGGTTTAATGGTTGAAGTGGTAGATGGTTTTGGGCCTGGTATGTTAATCTTTGATCACTAAGTTATGGTGGCACAATTGGGATTAGATACAAGAACATTGTTGCTAATAAATGATGGTAGAGGGGGACCAAATAAGATAAGTCTTGATTGCCAATACACTTGTGCATGATCAAGATTCAATGATGAGTTATTAGTATAAAGTATAAAAGTGGGAATCTTTTCTTTTTGGTTCACTTTTATGCATTCTTAGGTCAAGGAAGGATCACCATCATGGTTGGGTTAATTGGGAATAATTAGTAATGGTCTTGTTTTATTGGTACTTGGTCTTGGATTGATGGACATGGTGTTAATGTGACCTCTTGCAATATATCTTAAAACCTTGTTGTATTCATGTAAAAATAGATAGTAGGTATGTTGGTTGTTAGAATCATTTTGGCCTTAGTTTCATCCATTAATTTGAATTTTTTAGTTTTATTCCTAATTTTGTTGGTTCTGCCTTGGTTGTTGATATTGTTATTATTGTCCTAGTCATTGTTGTTGTTATTGTTGTTTGTTATGTTGTGGAAAGGGGTTATAACAAACACCAAGGTTATAATTGGATGTGGAAGCTCCATGATCCGATGTTATCTCTCCATTTTCTAACATATTTTCAATCAAATCTTTAATTTGAACATAATAGTGCAAATTATGGCCATTAACCTGATGATACTCACATAATTCATTTTACCTATACTAGTCTAGATAGTTAATCCCCTCAGGATAGTGTTTCAAAATAATCCAATTAATTAGATTAACTATAATGAGGTTGAAAAACATATATTAAATGGGCTCTCTAAAGTCACTAAAGACTAGATGAGTAGGCATACTTCTCCTTGAAGGAGGATTTTACAAAGGCATAGGTTGCTACGTTTATTATGTTGGTCTAAGATATTGTGATTATTGTGTTTACTGATTGGTATATTTATGAGGATTAATTTTCATGTGTGGCATAGGCTAAAGAGATGGTGTTTGCACCATTTGAACATGTTGTGACTCAGTTACTCCATTTTTGACAACATTTTTGTTTTGATTAAACTGCTTGAGTTTTCATAATTGTTGGCCTGGGTTTGTTTTGATGCTTGTACTTGTAATTGGTTATAATTTTGGTTTTGGATATGATTTTATAAGGTAAGTTTAATTATCCCTTTGTTGATAAGGGATATTTCAATCAATAAAACTTTATCAATGATTTCCTTAAAAGTGTGTGCACATTGTAACTCCTAATGATAAGGTATCTTGTTATTTGAATGTTTAGTAAACATAGTGGATAGTTATTTGTTTGGTAGAATTTGGGTAAATAAAATTCAAAAGGCTTTCCATCATTGTAGATATCTTGAAAATCTTTCACCAGACTTCTATTTGGATTGCATCAAATCTACCAATGAAATATCATGTTCGAGATTGTAGAAGTGTTACATGAACTTATCTAAAAGACCATCAAAATCAGATACTAAATTATTTGGTATCTTTAGGAACCATTCCAAT
This sequence comes from Torreya grandis, assembly GCA_037957365.1. Classification (NCBI taxonomy): domain Eukaryota; kingdom Viridiplantae; phylum Streptophyta; class Pinopsida; order Cupressales; family Taxaceae; genus Torreya; species Torreya grandis. The sequence continues at coordinate 337,579 of JARHVA010001644.1, forward strand.
GCATGTCTTTCTAGGCTTCTTAGAAACAATAGTAATAGGTATATGGCTCTATAGGCCACTGGTTGGCAAGCAACAAATAATTCTATCAAGTGGCCCTTGGGGTCACATTTCCCCTTATATTTTTTGAATTTTGGTGGTTCATACCTTGGAGAAAATGGTATTTGTTATTAATCCATGTTAAAAGGGTAGGAACACATGTCATCCAATTTGAACTTCTTGGTTTGCTTTCAATCTTGGATGAGGGCAATTGCATCCTTCATTTATTGTAGTTCTTATGTAAGGAAACTAGTGGGAAATTTGGCTTGAGGTGGAGGTTGGGTGGTTAAAATTAGATTACTTTGACCAGGTTATAGTGAAGGAATTTATTGGGGAATGTTGGTTTGGTTAGGGAATGGACTAAGAATATTAATACATGGATTAAGGTATGATTATTGGAATTTCATGCACTATTGTGTGATATTCAAGTTAGGATTAGGTATATGGGACTAGATTTGGGGAAATTATGTTGAGACAGAAGGATATGGCTATACTATGCCTATTGAGGTTGAATAGGGATATGTTTTTGACTATTAAAATCTTGTTGATTGAGGGGAACTTGTGAACCAAGGCCCTATCATTAAACTTGTGGCACGTTTGGCATAAAATTTAGTTATTTCCTAATTGGTACTTATGGAACATTAGAACCTCTTGGTGGCACAAACCCTTATTGGGAAGTAGACACATGTTGAAGGTTCAAAATTTATCACTAACCAATACTTGTATGTTTTTTATTAGACACCATTTGGTTTTAGATTGGCATGTTGGTCTATGACCGAAGAGGTATGTTCATCACTACCTAGTAAGGTGGAATATTAGTTGCCCCATGTTTAGGTGGAAATATGTTTTGCCTCTACTTTGTGGGTCCATTGGATGGTGCCTATTGTTGTGGAATGTTAGTTATCACCTATTTTAGTGGATTAACATTTGTCATATTTTATTTAGGCATGTCACTGGTCATTTCTTGGCTACTTAATCCTTAAGTTTGTGTGCTCAAAGAAGTAGTTTGTTGAGGATTAGAGGTAGTTTGTTAAGTTTGGGAGGTAAAAATTCCTACCCATTATATTTTTGAACCACTCATGGTGTTGACTAAAACTACATTGTTTTTATTCCTATGAATCTATGCATTTACACCACTTTGGTATAGATTGGACATTACTTACATGTTGTCCACTATGTTTGGCTCACTATTTTGTGTAGAAGCAAAAGATACTTATTCAATTATTGGGGTATTGAGTATTTATCAAACCTAATTACTTTGGAAAAATGGGTCTACACCCTTATTTTATTAACTAGTCAATGTAATTAAGATTCATGTTGAAGGAGTCAACTCAAAAATAGGAGCACTTGACATGGTCATATTCTTGAAGTTGCATTCTAGGTTTAGGTATGTCTAGTATGTTATCTGCATCTATATGAATTGCTCCTCTAAGAGGCCCTTTCCTATGATAAGTATATGAGGGTCCTGATATAACATCAACACTATAGCATGAGGATTGATAGAAGAGGCATGTTGATTGTTTTAATTATAAGACATATTATAAGGCCTTCTTACTAGACTTGGAAAAATTTCATGTGGAAAGTCTCTCAAAAACTTAGCCCCTACCTTTTTAGCTTTGATTAAGAATTCATTCTTTTTCACAAGCAAGTGACGATCAAACAACCTAGGGTCAAAGGCCAATGACATTGTAACATAGTAAGGTTCTTATTTAGCTTGTTCTACAACTGAAGGTACACTAGCCAAATATTGGGTCATCTATTCTTGGTCTTGTTTTGAGTATAGAGGCATGTTGACCAAATAATGTGCCAAAGGGTCTTGACTTTGTTTCCCTAATTGAGTGTTTTAATGTGGATAAGGATCCATCTCAAAAACATTATCCCCATCAAGGTCTTGAAAAAATCCCTCTTATGTGATAAAATTTCCATATCCTATATTTTACATGACACCACTATATGTATAGTGAGACATGGTCAAATCTATGGTGAATGTTTCATGATAAAGGGATTAGAGTTATAAAAACTCTGAAAAAGCATGTCTAAAAAGACAAAAGGTTCAAACTCTATCTAACTTGGTCAAAGGGGTGTAGTTGTATCTCCAAAATTGTTTGTGACAAAACTTGGTATAAAATAGTATAGTATCAAATGTCTCACACAAACAAGGTTAAGTGGATGAAAAAAAATAAAATGCCAAATCAAAGTTCAAAATGTTGAAAATACATCTAAAATAAGAAAGGTAAAGGTTTTTAGGTCTTTTGGCTAATGTAGTGTCAAAATATAGGCTCAAAAAAATAATGTGCTAGGACTTTTATCCAAACACGGTGTCAAAATCTAGAATTAAAACAAATGGGTATTTAATATAACAAACTTGGAACACTTTGGCATAAACTAGGCACTTGCTTTCAGACATGAACTTAGCCAAATTGGCATGAGGCATAAAACAAAAGGAACTAGGGGATATACTATTTTCTATCAAATAATGATAAAAATAAATAGTTTTCAAATTTGGATAAATAATTAACCTAATGTACGCAACCCAAAAGATAAATATCTATGTTGAAGCCCCAATTAGACAAGGCCTAAATAGAAATCAATCAATGTTTAAATCTAAATCTATCGAGGTTAATTAAAAACTTAATTTATAAAATTTAGGATTTTTGAACAATCAAGCTAGACAAAATTAAATTGCATAACAACACTAAGCAAAGAATAAAAAGCATACATGGTTTAAATATGAAACTTGGACACAAGACAAGATGAGTCTATGAAACAATTTGAGAAACGTAACGATATTATCGATCTATAAATATATAAACATGGGTTTACTTCAAATAATTTAAGGCACACAACTTGAAGTGATTTGGGAAACATAATGTTACCCATTTCAATCAAGTGACACACACAATGTTTTTGACATAAATTTTAAGGTAAAAAGCATAGTGTCAAATGGTAGCATAACACCTTCTCAAGCAATAGAGTAGTGTGGACAAATAACTCATTTTGATGTGGCATAATTAAACATAAATGGTTTTAGACTCAAAATACCAATAAATAAAAATAAAAATACCAAATACAACTAAGTAAATCATCTTCAGCCCTAAACTAGCAAGGTATGGTCAAATGGGGCTAACAAAAACTATAGTTTTCAAACGTCTAGATTGGTCGCAAATGTGATTAGCACTAGAGATGAATCATGTCAATTAAGTTCATACCAGTTAACTTACTATACAAGGGTGTATTACTTTTCATAACAATTCCATCCATGGATTCCTTAGTGGAATCCCCTTGTTAACTAGACCTAGCTCGGGTCTTCATTATAAAAGGAAAGGTTAGCCATTCAACCCCCTAGCTTTTGCAGTATGTGTGCCTTGATTTGTATACCACACCATGGAGTGGGGTTGAAACACTACCAAGAGATGAACCCCAAGTCACTGCTTCTTGTAGACACCGAAATCATGTCTACTCCTTGGTCGTCATCCCCCCTTAGTCCCCTTGGTCCACTTAACCACTCCTAACCTATGTCTTATTAATTTAAAATAATTATCTTATTTTAAATTAATAATCCTCTCTCTCCTTACCACCTCACTCATGACACCTCACCACCCTTAGATGCCTCTCCTTGGATGCCCTTCACTACCCCATGCCAAGTCTTAAATGCCTAGACCCCCATTTCATCTCCCACACCTCATTTAAGCCCCCTTCGACCATTTCTTCCCCTGACCCACTGACCTGGTAGTTGGGAAAATGGACAAAAGGCTATTTTTAGCCTTTCTACCTACCTTCCAGCCACTGACGTTGGTCAGTAGTTGGCCGACGTCGGTTGCCTTCAAAACTGTGTTCTACGTCTGGAATTCAGATCCAACCTTTCAATCTTCAATAATTTGATCCTTCAATCTTTCCAATCTGATAATCTTTCAATCCACCAATCTTCAATCTAACCTCTCTCTCTCTCTCTCTCAGGCACACAACAAGCTATGACAACAATAGGTACTCTGCATCAGCCACTCCACCTTACAGGAGGTCTTCCACACTAGCAGCATCAGCAACAGGGACAAGCATCAGCAACACTCCTTCAGCAGGTATGAGCTAAGTATTTCTACTATTTTCATTTCAGTATTTTCTTTTTAATCTATCTATTATTCAGCCCACTACCCAGACCCAACCTGCTCTTCCCTGAGAGGCTGAAAGGCCTTGTCTAATCCCTATCTCCCTGTCACCCTGTCCTCTATCTGATCCCCTATTCAGACCAAACTCTCAGACCCCTGTATAGACCTTCAAACAGACCCTCAGACACCTCAATCCATCTTGTTGACCACAAATAAACCATAAACCCATCTAGACCCTGTCTAAGGCTACTACCCCAACCGATGCCAGCCACAGGGACCACTGCCTCCACTGACGTCGGTAGACTAACCGACGTCGGCGACCTAGACATATCGACGTCGGCAAACTAACTGACGCCGGTGACTATGACCAGACTGACAGCATCATTTAGGTATGCATTACCTTTATTTTTGTTGATTTAGTCTTTATCATTTTTGTTTCTAGCTATATTCTGCTCTATAACAATCAGTGGACTGTCATCCCTCCAAGAAGTCTTTGCACTTCTAGGATCAAGCTTTCACTTGGCAGTCCACTTTCTAGCTATCTAACAACCTCTGTGTTTGAGTCTTTTTCTTCTACAGGTGTCATCCTCCACAACCAAAGAGGAGTTCCTTCAACCGTCTAAATCTGGTGTGCAAGACCTCATCCGGGTAACATCTATCCCTAGACCATTTCTTTTAGTTTCTTATTCCTTTTTGAATGTGAAAGCAAAAATTGTATAGAAACATTCTGGCACGCCCAGTGGGACCCTAGGGTCTTCCTTGGGTTCTTTTCTTTCTTTTCATATAGGTGCATTAGGTTTATCCTTGCATCTTCTTCTTCTATCTCTTCCAAAAGACACTATTAGCAAAGGTTAAAAAGAATCACTATTTTTCTTTCCTTTCTTGCATCTTAGACTAGTCAACTCATACTCTTCAACCTTTTCTCTACTTGTCTACATCCAAACTCACATTTTGACTTGGGCTTAAAATACACTGCATCTCATTTCTGTCTAAATGCATACTTAGTCCACACATCTAGTAATTAAAACTGCATCATGAATTAATCATAGGCCACTTATGTTACACATCCAAACCACTTGCACAAACTCAAACATCTTAACTTACCTGAGACAAGGTCTAACTAGGATTTCATCACCTAGCGGATACCTTACCCATCCTGACAATCCCACTTGGAATTCACTACCAAGGGGAAAGCCCACTCTATTCTCTAGCAGAGGATAATATTTAGGGGAAGTATATACTGGCTAAGCGAGACCAGCTTATCACTAGGCTTGTGAAGTGAGGCGAGCTTGCTCCTTAGCACCAGGCCAAGTTCAAAACCTAACACAAACTCTTGAGCACTGAAACTAACCCAAAACCATCTTTAGACTACCTCTTCTAGGACCCATTCTATAAGCCAACCTAACAAACACACTCTAAGGCATAAGCCAACATGATTCTAAAAGTTGATTCTTAGGATTTAACGTGTAGGGTCTGTTTGTCTTCATCTATTTCTCTGCTTCTATTTGGTTTTTTGAGCAAGTGAGGACATTTTCTTTTTCCCAAAAACTTTCAAATTTTTTGAGTTTCTGGAAAACACAGTAACTGACATCAGTTTTTCCATCAACGTCAGTAACTTTCTTCACCGGCATCGGTCATCTGACCGACATCGGCATCCTATCACGGACATCAATTTTTATACCGACATCAGTCACTGTCTAGAATTCTTTTCCTTAAACAACAAGCCTAAAACCCAACTTTCTTGTTGTCCAACACCCATTCTAGTTTTCTAAGACTAAAAACATAGTTTTTGAAACTTGACCCCTCTTGCCTTGAATGGTTTTGACACGTAGTCAAACCAGAACTCTTCTTGACCAAGCAAGGCAACAACTACTCCCGCCTTCGCCATCTATGCCTAGTCCTCTAATGGAGTATCATTTAAAGACTGAAAAAACTCCTACCTGACCAACTTCCAATCAACCTTCCATTGTCCCTGAAGGGGACCCAAACTTTGAGAGACTCCTTGACCACAACGTCAAGGCTCTCCAACACTATCTCACAAGAAACCAAACGTGAGACCTTTTGGGTGAAGCGGCGATGATATCAACACCATCCGTTACCCAGCCTTTTATGACTTAGACTATTGCCTCAACCATTAACCTGACCATGGCTAATATGCAAGGTTTGGCTTCCCCATCTATTTTTGGACCGACCTCCATCGGGGTTCCATTACCCCCTCAACCACACACAATTCAACCAAGTTCTACATCATACCAGAACTTGATTGTCTTGACTCCACACACTCTTGTGCCTATAAATGTAGGAGTGTCTACCTCCCCTTTTGCCAATGCCACCATGCAACCACCTTTGGTGGTATCTAGTCAATTTATGCCTTCTGCCTTTATGACACAACCATCCCTAGCTTCCACATCTGCCCCAATGACTAGTTACCCATATGTTGCACCTATACAAGCACAACCGACTATGTCATTCACCTCTTCTAGCACCTTCCAAGTGCCTTACAACCTAGGGGGCACCCCTCCCACCAATCCATTGGTTGATCTCATCAAGATGCTGATAGACAAGATGTCTAGTCTTGAAGCTTCTATTTCTGGTTCAAGCAATGTCTTTTCATATGACCAAATTTGCAACGAACCCATCCATCCCTCTGTCCCAATCTGATCGTATCCTAGTCAGTGGGAGCTTCTTAAGTTTACTCACTTCCAGAGTATGGAAGACCCAAAACAATATCTATGAGCATTCAAACATGCTTGTTATCTTATAGCGCATGATGATGCGTTACTGGTACGCAGCTTCCCCATGTCGCTTTTTGGCCCTGCCCTTGATTGGTACAGCTCTCTCACCAGTCATTCTATATTTTCATTCATTCAACTCACCCAATTACTCCTTGACCACTTTTCTATCAATATCACCAAAAAAGTCTCAATCACAGACCTCTACTCCATCAGAGAGTTTGATGATGAATCAATAGTCGACTTTGTCGCCCGTTGGAGAGGCTTGATCAACCAGCTCTCCTTCTCATTACCTCAACCTGAGCTCATCAAGCTCTTTTCTCAAACATGTATGAAGCACATCTCATCCACCTTGTGGGTTCAAACATTCCACACTTTTGACGAAGCTTTCACCATGGCCTAAAATCTTGAACTCTGCACTATTGAAGAAAACAAGGTCAAAATGTGTAATACCAATGCAAAAACTGATGACCCTTCTTCTTCCTAAGCTTATTCTTCCCACTCCAAGTCCAAAGGAGTGGTAAACACTGTGGTCATTAGATCACCATCCTCAACAACAACTGACCAACCTCAACCTTCAACATCTCAAAGCATCACCAAACAATTCCAACAATGGTACATACAGCATAAATACACTCCACTTGGAGAGTCATACGCTTTCGTGTTGGAAAAACTTGTCAAGCAGGGGGTCCTCAATCTCCCTCCAATCCGACCACCTCAATTTGAATCCTCAAAATCCATCCCTACATGGTATAGGGAAAATGACTTTTGTCACTATCACCGTGTCTAAGGCCATGACATCAATAACTGCCAAACCTTCAAGAACATTGTCCAAGACATGATAGATAAGGGAGATCTTATTTTGGACAACCCAAATGCCTCGCCTAATCAAAACATCACAATCTTCAAACAACCCTTTCCTAACCATCCTCTTAATCAAAACAATGTCCAGACCATGGCCGATAGCTCCCAAGAGTATGATATACGCACGGTCAACACGATCTCACCTCTTGTCCTTGACCAACCTCCTCCATAGGTAAAGATCCTTCTTCTCCTATTCCTCCTCCATAGGTAGAAGAGCCTTCTTCTCCTATTAGTTCTCTATCAACCTCTCTTATATTAGAGGATGCTTCGACCAAACCAATGTCATTAGCCCCACCTTCATCCTTCCTCCTACCAATGGAGGACCATACCCTTCCTACTCCTCAACCACAAGTAGAGGGCATGATCATCCCTGCCCTCTACCCTCTTGAGGAGCCACATTCTCCAACTTTTTCTCCACCAAGAGAAGACCCTGTCTCTTCACCCACTTCGATCGAGGAAGACCCAGTCACAGTTTTCTCTGACCTTTTGCCTGAGATTGCTACATCTCACTCACCCCCATCCATATCTAAACCCAAATCCACACAAGCATCCATCAAACCAAAAGAGACTAAATCTCTCGACATTTATCCTATATCAAACCTCACTCACCCACAAGTGAGGGTAGACTCTAACCTTACCTCGCACCATAGTGGCCCTCAAACCAAACCAAAGAAGGCCACTAAACCACATCAGAGAATTCCTACCCCACCTTCATCATTGCCCTCTATTTTGGGCCCACATCCATCCAATTTAATAGGAGTGCTTCCTACTCTCACACCTCACAGAGGCAAATTGCCTCCATTACTCTCTCAACCCATCAAACATATATTTCCTCCAAAATGACCAATGCTTCCTACAACTCTAAAACAAAAGTCATCAACCCCTACTGCAACAAAACATGCAGACCCATTGGCGGGTTCTTATGCCTCACTGTTACAACAACTGTTGTAGTCTTCTTGCATTAGTCTTCCACCTCTTAAACCATACCAATCTCTTAGACCAAAACCCCCTTGGTTTGATGACACTAAAATTTGTGCCTATCATCGCATCCCTAGGCATGACACTAAGCATTGTTGTGCCCTCAAGGTTGTCATTAGCCAATGCTTGGAGAAAGACACCCTTCTTCTTGACCATATTATCAACAAACCTTCAACATCATCCCATGCTTCCCATACCTCCTCACCTTCACACTTATCAACTCTTAGATCAAGACCATCTTGGTTTGACACCACTAAATTTTGTCACTATCATCACACACCAGGACATGACACTGAGCGTTGTTGTGCTCTTAAAGCTGTCATTCATCAACACCAGAAAAAGGATACCCTTCTCATCAAGGATCCTTTTGACTACCCTTTAACCAAATCATCGACACCATCACTTGTCTCACAAACATCATCACCTGTCTCACAAACATCATCACCTAAATTAGGATCCCCTCATCAGACCATGGTCTCTCCACTGCCTTTAACCCCATTATTCGAAATCAACACAGTCAATTTGACCACCAGCCCACTGACCCTAAAGAGATGAAGGGAAAAGACATGTTTCTATCCCTTGGACATCCCCATCCATTAAGCCTTCAAAATAACCAAAACCCAAGATTACTGTCTTGGGCTCATCTCGACCAGCATCTTCGAAGACTATTCTTGACTCCATGGTGAAACAACTTCACCACATGACCCCTATGAAGATGTCTTTGTATGATCTCATTCAAATCTCTCCACAGCATTATCAAACCTTCATCAAAGCCTTAAAATCAATGGAGGTCCAAACTAGTGACCCCTAACCTCTGGCCACTTTAATCAAATCATTACCAACCACTGCCTCCACCACCATCCATGATTTTGAGATTACTGCCTCCAACCTGGCAGATCAGGATCTCACCCTCTCAAACTAATTCTGTCAAACATTCTCCCTAGCAACTAGGGGAATTTGACCTTATCTTGACTATCATAACCATCAACCAAACCTTTTAATCATGACCTTGACCAACATCGACCATGACCTCGACCAAACAATGACCAAATATCGACCGACCATTGACCAAACCTCGACCAAACATTCAACCGACCATTGACCAACCAAACAATGACCAAACATCAACCAAACCTTTTAATCATGACCTCAACCGACCTCGACCAAACATTCAACTGACCATTGACCAAATATCAATCAACCAAGCACTGACCAGACATCGACCAAACATCAATCAACCAAACAATGACCAAATATCATATCAACCAACTTCATGTCTAACATTAACTAACACATGACCAATTTGGAAAGAAGTAAACAAAGACAAGTTTGTTCCAAATTGGCTCGGACCTCACATCATCACGCATAAGCATGGACTAGGGACTTCTCAGAAATTGAGCCCTTTAATGCCTTGCATCTGCGACCATTCTACTGTTAGTCGAGTACTTGTCCACTTGACATTTAACTTGATCTCATCCCTTGAGTAACCCCATCCTCTTAATCCTCATTCCTTTCAACCCTGTTCCCCTAAAACAAACCCTATGTAATCCTTTTATAAAGTATGAATGCTTTGTCCTAATAAAAGGGAGTCTTTAAACTTCTATAGTCTTGTCCATGACTCAAAATTTTGTCAAAAATAAATTGAAATGTCAAAATATCCAAGGTCACAAAATCAAAAAGATAGACTTCTCCCTCGAAGGATAGCTATACTATCATTGCTATAGGTAATAGACTATTCCCTCGAAGGACAGCTATTCAAAGCCCTTATATATATAAAGCAAAAATATAGACCACTCCCTCGAAGGATGGCTATCACTAAATCTTGCTACAAATAACACTTTCTTAGAAGCTTCTCGCATTGATCAGCTTCACAAATGACCACCAAAACAAAATGACATCTCTATGTAGACTTCCTGCATTGATCAGTCTGCTCTAAAAAAAAAAAAAAGGTCATGGACTTGGCTTATAGTCATCTCAGGGTCTCCTATAAAAAGGGGCAAAGTTATCCCTAATAAAAAGGGTTACCCTATCCTCACCTATCACATCACCTACTCAAGGGACTTCGAGCTCATTTTAATGTCAAAGTGATTTGATTACCTCTCTAACACAACCCATGGTTAACGACGTAATGCATGAACATGGCTTTTGTTTCTAAAACCCCCTATCTATGCTATCATTCATGGTCCTTGTCAATGAAAGAGCAATGCACCTTTCACTTTTTTCACATCTTGGTCACAAACAATCCAACAAAATCATTTTCCCAAACTAAACCAACCCAAATATTTTCAGACCACCAACATGACATAGTCCATTTCACATAGTTTCTATGGACACCAATACACATGGAAACTATCGACCACACAATTTATGTTAAGCATAAACCATTACTTGCTGAAGCATAAATAGACTCAATTCATTTTTAGCATACATCCATCATGAATATGGAAAATTGCTAGGGATGAAAGACCCCTCAACCAATGTTACAGAATACACCATCACACAATATGGAAAAGGCTGTAACATCATCTTATCCTCATCATTTCAACACATGACCAAAACAATCATCAACTATTTTGCCTCCTAGTCTAAACTACATTGGTCTGAGGCCCTAACACTCAGGCTGTGTAGGCAGCACTCAGATGACATGATGCCTTCTGGGGTTAGCTCGACTACCCTCATTTGTTCATCTACCTGATGGACAAACCATTCTACCTTTTGACCATGACTTGACCTCAACCTAGTCCAAACCAACCTATTGACCTGTTTGACCCCTAGCCTGAACTACATTGGTCTGAGGACCTAACACCAGGGCTATGTACGTAGCACTCAAATGACATGACATCTTCTAGGGTTAGCTCGACCATATCCGTTTGTTCATCTACTTGATGGACAAACCATATCCTCCTTTGACCATGACTTGACCTCGACCAAAAGCAATTCATAACTTTGACCCTCTTCCTCCCTTTTAGGGAGAACTACATTGGCCTGAGGCCCTAACGATAGGGGCTATGTAGGTATAACTTAGTTGACATGGCATCTTCTAAGGTTAGCTTGACCACATTCTTTCATCCATCCATTCATTCGACTAGCTATCTATCTCGACCTGCCTCGACCAACGACCTTGGAGATCACGACTATCTCCTCTGACCCTGACCACTTCCAAGACAACATTGCCTTGGTGGTTTTTACATGTATGCTACCTCATGAATGGTTAGCAAAATTGTTCGCAACCCCTATTTCAACCCTCACAAGTTTAGGATCGCAAGCCGGTTGATCCCCACTACTTGTGACATTTTCGTGTTTCCAGGAGCACTTCCTGAGCCCGAGATACCTGGAACATGATGACCATTGGAGCTATAGCTTAGATTGAATAACCTGATCAGCTATGACTAAATGTTGGGGCCCAGTTACTTCAATTTTGGCACTCCTTGACCCTTAACTTGTGATAATTTGACCTGACCATCTCGTGAAGTGGTATACGTGCAATCACAACTTTTACAACGTTCACACTCACACTTTCACCCTTTCCATCCACTCTCTGTCAAATCAGCACCTGATTTCAAGTTCCCTTCCCTTGACTCCCACTTTGAGGGGTAATACCTGATCCCACATCTGGTGCAATCAACCTCCTAATTTTGTCTTCCAGTTCATTCAAACAACCAACAGGACAAAATCAACCTTATCCCACACCTAGGGCAACCAACTCCTATTTTTGTCTTGCAGTTCATCCAGAACAACCAACAAGACAAAAAGAGGCAAATGTAGACACCAAAATCATGTCTACTCCTTGGTCATCCTCCCCCCTTAGTCCCCTTGGTCCACTTAACCACTCCTAACCTATGTCTTATTAATTTAAAATAATTATCTTATTTTAAACTAATAATCCTCTCTCTCTCCTTGCCACCTCACTCATGACACCTCACCACCCTTGGATGCCTCTACTTGGATGCCCTCTACTACCCCATGCCAAGTCTTAAATGACTAGACCCCTATTTCATCTCCCATGCCTCATTTAAGCCCCCTTCGACCATTTCTTCCCCAAACTCGCTGACCTAGTAGTTGGGAAAATAGACAAAAGGCTATTTTTATCCTTTCTACCTGTCTTCTAGCTGTCGTTGTCGGTCAGTATTCAGTTGATGTTGGTGATTTTTCTAGCATCGATTGCCTTCAAAACTATGTTCTACATCCAAAATTTGGATTCGACCTTTCAATCTTCAACAATTTGATCCTTCAATCTTTCCAATCTTCAATCCAACCTCTCTCTCTCTCTCTCTCTCTCTCTCTCTCTCTCTCTCTCTCTCTCTCTCTCTCTCTCTCTCTCTCTCTCTCTCTCTCAGGCACATAGCAAGCTACAACAATAATAGGTAATCTACATCAGCCACTCCACCTTGCAGGAGGTCTTCCACACCATCAGCATCAGTAGTAGGGACAAGCATCAGCAACACTCCTTCAGCAAGTATGAGGTAAGTATTTTATTTTTAATCTATCTGTTATTTAGCCCACTACCCAGACCCAACCTGCTCTTCCCTGAGAGGCTAAAAGGCCTTCTCTAATCCCTATCTCCCTGTCACCCTGTCTTTTATCTGATCCCCTATTTAGACCAAACTCTCAGACCCCTATACAGACCTTCAAACAAACCCTCAGACACCTTAAGCCATCTTCTTGACCACAAATATACCATAACCCTGTCCAAGACTACTACCCCGACCGATGCCAGCCACAGAGACCACTGCCTCCACCGACGTCGACAGACTAACCGACGTTGGCAGACTAACATCGGTAGACTAATCGACACCAGTGACTGTGACCAGACTAATAGCATCATTCAGGTACGCATTACCTTTGTTTCTATTGATTCAATCTTTATCATTTCTATTTTTGGCTATATTCTACTCTATAACAATCAGTGGACTATCATCCCTCCAAGAAGTCTTTGCACTTCTAAGATTAAGCTTTCGCTTGGCAGTTCACTTTCTAGCTATCTAACAACCTCTGTGTTTGAGTCTTTTTCTTCTACAGGTGTCATCCTCCACAACCAAAGAGGAGTTCCTTTAGCCATCTGAATCTAGTGCGCAAGACCTCATCCAGGTAACATCTATCCCTAGACCATTTCTTTTAGTTTCTTATTCCTTTTTGAATGTGAAAGCAAAAATTGTATAGAAACACTTCCCTTAAGAACTCATGAGGAAGTTATTAACTCCCCTCTATAAGCCAAGTTGCATGAAAATAAATGACTGTGGAAAGACTTTAGAGGTCATTTTTGGGTTTTGGGGAGAGCCTAGATAACATTCTTTCCATGCTTTAGAATAGGCACAAATTGCAAGTGAAAAGGTTCTTTTGCTCACCCAAGTTCCCTATAGGGGATGGGGGGAGAGCATACACACACTCTTTATTTTGCACAAATAAACATATAAGAAATGCACACTTTCAAGAATTTTCAATCTAAATGAGTGTCAATTTGGTGCACCAAATGAAATGTTTGATTAAGTTATTTGGCCCCTTGGCTTATTTGAAAAACTTGTAAGAATTTGCACAAAACAACTTAAGCAAAAACACCTATGTTCAAGTTAAGCACTAAAAAATGAAGTGTTAGAGACTTAACAAATTCATTTTGGGCACCAAAATGAAGTGTTCAAGACTTAGCCATTCTAGGTTCCTTTTAAGCACTAAAATCAAATGTTGAAGACTTAATAATTCATTTTAGCCACCAAAATGAAGTGTTCAAGACTTATCCATTATAGGTACTTTTAAGCACTTAAAATTAAATGTTTAAGATTTAACCAATCTTTTTAACACCAAAATGAAGTGTGCAAGACTTATCTAATTTCATTTTAAACACCCAAAATGAAATTTTCATGAGTCTAAACTTGTAAATTCATTCTCTTGACTTACCTTGGACATGAAAGGGTTAGAGATCTCCCCCTGCTTTGAATCACTTTCAATGCGGAGCAAATAAGTTCTCAAAACATAGCTCTCAAGTTTCCTATTTTAAAAACATAGAGACTGATACTGATCACCTATGACTGATACTAGTTACCAGCGAACCAATGTCAATTGTTAATAATTGATATCAGTTGATAAAGACCAAGATCGATTACCTATGAACTCAAAGGCAAAACAAACATGAGGTAAAAATGTTAGTTAGCTCAAACTTATTTAATAACTCTTAAAAACCTATAATGAGATGATCAATTAGAGAGTATAAAGATCAATGAAACCAATAAATAGCTAGTAATAATGCTATAAAGATTTAAAATTCAAGTTTTTTAGATCATTTTTCACCATGCAACTTGATTGCCAATGGTCACCCAAAACCGAGATCAGTTAGGCAAAATCAATGATTATTGGGCTGAACTAATTCCAGTTATCCTTGACTGATGTCAGTCTCTGTGTAGATCTAAGTTAGCACAAAAATTAAAAATGTGGAAAAAATAAAGGTAAAACTCCAATTTTGAAGATATTCAATCATTCATTTGAAGATTTATGAGTTTCATCTTGGTTTCTTTGGTACATGGGGTGCTTTAGGTCCCACTGGGTGTGCCACTTATGATCATAGGAATTTGAAAATAGAGATGAGGTTAAAACAAGTGTTAGTTTCACAAAAAAAATTAAATCAACACATTAACAAGCTAACATATCTAAGCCAAGATCTTAGTGGGGGATAATGAATAAAATACATATGAAAGCACAACTAAAATGCAAAAAATGATAAAATCCCTTACCTTCCTTGAGAGCTCCAAGTGATTTGTTTATGGCTTGATTAGTTTGTTCTCAAAGAATCTTTGGCAATGGAATTTAGCTATCTCCTTCTCTCTTTAACACCATTTTTATATTTGATATGTCTTGATGGCTTGGCTTATTATTTTGGCATTGTAACACTATTGCTTTCAATCTTGCTATAAAACTAACATTATAAATTTACTTTGTCCAATCTCTCCAAATGAAGAGGCAATTGCTTGTATTTATAGGTTTAGAAACTAATCCCAACTCAAGGTGAGTTAAAGTGTAGTTTAAACATGAAATGGGTTCAAACCTAACCTAAGTGAGTTAATCAACTCCAATAAAGTTCAAATGTGTCAAACATCATGATTTGCAATGAATAGGCATGGGTGAGATATTTTTAGATATTTACAAAGGATTGAAAACTCATAAAAGTCAATCATGAAAACCTAAGATATTCTTAAATTTTGAATTTCCTTTTTTAGAATTTCATTAATTGCACATGGATAATTCAACTAGGCATTTAATTTGATTTAGAATTTTATTTAATTATAATTAAGGTTTTAGCATTTCCAAGATTTTATTTAAGTTCATGTGTCTATTTGCCCCATTTAATAGGTCTATAAGCCAAATTGCATGTTATGATGTCATAAGATGAATAGAGATGAATCATTGAGAGGTTTTTGTTGATTACAGTAGGATACACCAATTATTGATGTCTCAATGGGATTTTGAGCTTTGATGAATAATGCACAAGCAATTTTGGGATGTTCAACAATTCTTAGGCTTAATCTATAATTATTGGGAATAATCAGTCTAAATTGTGGTATGAAGCCATTGGTGGCTAGTTTTAGGTGTCTATAGAGACAAACTTGATGAGCTAATGAATATCATGCATTTGAAATGGTTCTATACCTAGAGGGTTCAAAAATTTTGATCCTTTGTCTGTAAGCACCCATACTTGGGGGCATTCCTATCCATCACCACTTCCCTTACCATAATTCTTCCTCATATCCTATGATTCCCATATTTCTATCTTGTCCACTTACCTCCCATATGACCCTGATCCCAATTGTGGGTATAATATATATGCTTTTAAAATAAGGAGATGTGATGTCTCAAAATGGGGTAGATTAATTCTGAAAGTGTGAAGGGGAAAACTATTGAAGATTCATCTGGAACATTGAATCCACTCCAAAACTAATATTTCCTTCTAACATCATAATTAAAATTAAAATTTATTCTCCTAGATGGCTCTTCTCCCTATCAACCTCAATAGCACCAAAATTTACTCATCCCCATTCATTGCCCTAAGCATACATCCACTCATACCTACTAATTTAATTATTAAAGAAGGGTCATTAATTATTCCTCCTCTAGGATGTATAATATAATTTATAAAATACTGAATCGAGTCATGAAAATTTTAATCTAGATCCTAAGATTATAATTATATTTGGTTTTATCCTATCTCAATTACCACAAAATTATTGTGCCCTGTTATCCTTAGTTAATATTCTAGGTTGTGTTGTAAATAGCCCATTTTAACAAATAACATTGTACATATTTGTTTAACCAAATTACTTCAACGTGATTCTCATCATTTCTCTTGCAAATAAATTATTGTCCTTTCACATTTTGTACATAATGATTAAATCCTATATATTAGGTTAAAGTGTGGTTTATGTCATTTATCTTTTTATAATTCCATTTTACTTCAGTTAAATTTGTATATATTATATGAATATTTTTTAAATTATGTCTTTTACCCACATATACTACTTTATGTTATCTTGTCAATATATAAATCTACTATTTTAAATCTTTTTATTATGCCATTTCAACTCCACATAATTAAGTTGTCTAGTCAATAGTTATGTCATGTAAATATTTATTATAATCTTTTTGTTAAGTTATCTTAATCAATTTTAAATTTTATCTTAGATAAGTATGTACATGTTTGTTGTGTAAAATTGTATGTTTAAGTATGGTTTTTTATAGATATTTAGTTTTTGTCTTTTTTATTCCTGGAAACAAGGATGGCCACAAATGACTACCCATTATAAAATTGGGAATGTCATTAATGGAGTTACCTCTTAAATCCTCCATACACAATAAGTTAATGTAACCTTGAATATCTAAATGTTGTAGGTACATTCTCAACTAAGTGAATAATAAAATTGGATTGATGACATTCATGTGGATTCAAGACAACCCATAACCTGTATACCCTAATCATTCAACACTCTCATTTGACAACCCTAACCTACTAACTGACCTATTTACCTCCTTGGTGTAGGAGGGTTTACTCATTATCAATTTGTGAGACATATCATCATAAAAATATTGCTTATCTATCTTAGAACATGTCAAAAGTTACAACATTTTCCATTTCATTATAACATCACATTAGATCATGAAAATTAAAAACCTAACATCACATCATATATCCAAAAAACATGTCATCCACATCATATACATGAAATCAAAATACATCCACATAATTAAATTTAACAAAATACATAAAACATATAATCATAATCAAATCATTCCATACATGCAAAACATCCATAATACATAAACCCTAATCATCTCAAGCGTATAATCAATAGATCTAATCTAACCATCACATCACAATCACATAAGCAAAAAATATAAACACATCATATACCATAATAAATCTCATCATAATCAAATAAATGTCTATGAGCCATGTCAAAAAATATATACAATGCGAGCATCATGGGCATCCATGTGCTAAACATGAAATATATGTCCAAAATATAAATAATGTCTTAGACCAAATCAAGGTTATCCTAGTGGTCTCCTAGGCAGTTAATTTATGGAGTGAGAAGTGCTAGCCTAGTAAGATGGAGCTCGTTGATCTATTGGCACCACACCCTCATACAAAACCATGTAATACTAGGTCTCTATAGTCAAATGGGATACCTAGTGATTAAAATCACCCAAGCCTTGTGTCTATAATAATGTGGCCCCTTTATCCCTGGTTCTCTCTACCACCTATAGCATCATCTCCCTCTATCTCAATCAGGTCTGAATCTAACCTATCTAACCCTATAAAGCTAAATTTTATGTATCATTGGCATAAATTTAACCTTATAGGGCTATTATATGTGCATCTATAGCCTAACTCTGACCTATCTAGCCTTATAAGGATGTTATTTATGCATCTCTAGTCCCAATCTATCCCAAAAAATTGGTAATGAGAGTTAATACCATACCCATCTAAATATCCCTCTATACTATATATCACTTTAAATATACCACCTATAGGTGATATATGTCACATTAAAGAGTAATCCAAGTTACCTAAGTAACCCTCTTCCTCACGTATTACCATAGACTATCCATTTGTGATTGATCTACTAAACTAATAGGGGCCCTAGATGACCCTATAACATATGTACCTATCTAACCCTATAAAGCTGAATTTTATGCATTGTTGGCCTAAATTTAACCTTTTAGGGCTATTATATGTGCATCTATAGCCTAAATATGACCTATCTAGCCTTGTAAGAATGTTATTTATGCGTCTCTAGTCCCACTCTATCACAAAAAAATGGTAATGAGAGCTAATACCAGACCCATCTAACTATCCCTCTATACTATATATCACTTTAAATATGCCACCTATAAGTGATATATGTCACATTAAATAGTAATCCAATTACTTAATTAACCCTCTTCCTCACATATTACCATAGACTTTCCATTTGTGCTTGATATACTAAACTAATAGGGGCCCTAAATGACCCTATAATATCTAGACCTATCCCCCTCACTCCTTGATCACCTCCACCCACTGCCTACTCACCTACAACCATTCCCTGATCACTCTAAAAAACCTATAATCACCTCTATCAATAGCCATCAAAGCCTAATCAATGATGTCACCTCTATCATCTCCACCATCCCCACCATCTCTCTCAACCCATGGATGTGGCCTCTCATATCATCATTTACTCATTCATGCCTAAGCTTGTATAATCCTCCAAATCATTCCTCTACTCCTAGCGCATGTGTTGGCCTCAAAAGTCTCTATGGATGTCTCTAACACCATCATCTTGTGTAGTTTATAGTGACTCTAGGATCAACTATGGATGTTTGATATTTTGATACTACAAGAACTATGATGTCATAATCAACCTGTGATAAGGCCCCATCAATTGTCTGACCCCACTAAGGCCCGTTTCTATCACTCTTATAAAATAGGTGTTCCTCTCACAAGACATTCTATTGACATTTAAATTGTCTCTAAACTCTATTAGGGTGATATCTCTCTATGATTTAATCTTTCCACCTATCAAATAACACTCCATCAACATGTACCTAGTATAATCAACATCTTCCACCTACCCCCACTAGACCTACCTATATGATATCTAAGTAATCTGGTCTTTTGTCAAACGATCCAAATCTTGTCTATAAAAGCTCATGTCCCTTGTATGAGATCTATACACCCCTAAAATAATGTACCATCCAAAAACTAGTGGTTGATCAAGATCATGAACTAATCATGTACTTGGTGACCTCTTCATTACCATGTGCTCCCAACACCAGATCTATAATAATAATGAGGATCTGAAGCTCTTTACTCCCTTATAGGCCCCCATATGAATCTTGATATACAAGGGGATAACTAATATAGATCCCCATGTAAAAAGATAGTAATATTTCACCATGTTTGTCACTACATCACCTAACCCTAGGTGGAACCACTAACCACTCTTATTTGTAAATAATATGCCAGTCACAAGAGACATAAATACTAGGGTAAACTTATCAATTGTCATATCCCTAAAGACCCTATCAATATCTATCTATGAGTCTTAAGATCCAACATATATATGCCCACATATTCATTACACCATCATAATTAAGGGATATAACCTCTTATAGATCACATCCCATCTTATAGGTAATCAAAAGATGCACCACACATCCTCTAAAGTCATTGTCATTTCTCCTATGACAAAGTGGAATGTGCTCATCTCAGAATGTCATCGCTCCACCAATGTCATCATAAGTGTCTAATCTATCCTAATAAATGTCATTATAGTGATGTAGTATAATATAATCATCTTTATCACTCCAAAATCTGTTAGACTCATTTGATGCATCTCATGCAAAACCATCAGCCATAATAATCTAGACACTAGCACACCTAAAAACCTACTAGCCCTTAATCACTATAAACCTATACCTCAACCCAAATTTTTCATACCTATCCCACCTATCCATACCTATCCTAACTATACATATCTATCCTACCTACTAATCTATCTATCTCCATTCCATCCCCTTACCCAACTAAGTCCCAACACTAATTTTCAATAAAATTACTCTTAGTGTCTAAACCTAAATTATGATTTTGGAAAAATTGCTTCTCACTTATTATGGTTTTGTAAAATTACGAGTCCCCACTTATGGTTTTGAAAAACTGCAAGTCACCCAATGTGGTATTATAATATCACAAATCACCCACTAAAATTTTGCAAAATTATAGTTTACTACAAGTAGTTTTTTAAGACCACAAGAAGTGAGTGCATTACCACAACTTACATGCATAAAACTATAATTTGTGGTAATTCCCCCAATTTTAATTTTTTTGGGTTTAATTTTACCCCTAATAAATGTAATAAAATAATGGAATAACAAGATAGGATACGGTACTCATCACCAATCATGCCTCCACCAGTCTCTGAAACTCACGCACTCTTTCTCTATAGTGGGAAACACATGGGATGTGATATATTATCCTTATCTGTAGATCATAAATTTACCAAATTCAAGAGTGAAAATTGCTTCTTTTCACCCCTAATTTTCTATTTTCTCCCTTATAACCCTATTCTTTTTCACTCCTTCACCTTGTTTTGTCTACATTAACTCTACCCTTCTACCTAAACACCTCATTACACTTTTTGTATCCATTTATTCATCCTTTTAATCAATTTTTCAAGAACTATTATTTATCCCACAAATTCTTTTCATCATTTTTATGGGTATGGTCTTTTATGTCCTCACTCCTCATCTAACATCCTAAGTACAAACTACATTGTTTTGAAGTCTTTTCAAACTATGTAGGAAATACTTGGCCACTTTTTAGTACCCAAGGATAGCTTGACCACCAATCCCTATTCTATACTCTGATGGTCACTTGAATCTATTAAATCATCTTGAGTGATGATTGTCATATCAAATCTATCTATCATCAAATATCAATTATTTTGCATCTTTTTATTGGCCTTCACCTCTCTCTTGCATGTCTCCTTGCCTAGAAAATATCAACATCTTTTGGACTTATGTATTCTAATCCATCCATTTCCTAAACATATGTCTTTAGATTATTATTATTTGTCTTACCATATAAATTTACGTGCCTCTCTCTTCAATATTGGTCTTTCCCTAGGGTTCATCTTAAGAGGTTAATCATCATTACTAAGGTGCATTCCCCTTTGGGACTATGTGAAATAAATTTATAAATGATAAGAAATAAATTAATATTAATATGAGTGAAACTCAACCAAAAATAGAGCAACAAAAAAATAAAATAGAAACCACAAACTTTATGGTTCAAATGTACAAGTTTTCTCCATTGCAATGTAAACTTGATTTGTTCTTTAAAAATATGGTACTCACTCTTCCAATGCAAAGGAAAATGGGTAGAATTTTGGTGGAAAGGAGGTATTATATGTTTTTATTTGCTTTGATTCACTTGTGATCATAATTTTATTAGCATAAGTCTAGATTTTGATCCAATTTTATGACTCTTCAAGATTCTTGAAAATGAAGGTTTTTAAGTTTATTTATAGATTTTTGGAGAAGGATCCAATGGTGGAGGATTATTTGGACTTATAAAATGATCCACATAATCAATGATGGCTAATGATTCCTCACCCATGAGTATAAACACCATTTTAAATGGTTGAGAGAAGCATGAGATTGATTAGTTGAGTCAGTATGTCTAAGTCAAAACTTCTTGACAAATCAAGGAATGAGTCATAAGAAGTTGACAAAGTTTTGGATTTGGTTGGGATGAGAGATAAAAGGGTGGAAGATTATTTTATGAGATGTAAAATCTATATTTTTATATTTAAAATAAGGATTTAAGTGTGCATAATTAAATAATTTAACTTATTCAATTATTTGAATTTGGAGGGTGTTGATGATGAAAATTGTTTCATCAACTAATCAACCTTTTTTTCCTATTATGAAGGTTAATTTAGAATCATACCAGTCTAATAGTAAGGTTTTAAAAGTTCAATTATGATCTTAAATATATGAGAGTTTTTTTTAAATGTTCTAAGAAATAACAAATAAGCTATTAAATATAACATATTCCATTATAATTTTAGAAATATTTTTTATCAAATAATGAATCAATTCAGATATGAATGTGTAATCTATCATATCCAACATAAAATGTCCATGAACAAGACAATCTCTTGAAGGAAGAAATTTGATTCAATAATATACTATACTCTCAAATTAATATTTTTATGTTGTTGTTTTACCCTCCAAATAAACACCAATAGAATAAACAAGAAGTATAAAGGTAAAATAGGTTAAGATAAATTAGTTCATAAACATAACTCATCAAGCAAATAACTAAACATAACTCAACAAAGCAAACAACCAGAGATAACTCAACAATCAACATAAAGAATAAATACAACATAAAACAACTAAGTAAAGGAAAATAAACTAATTAAAAAAATCTAAAGAATCTAACCTATATTAAAATAGAACTTAAAACTAAAATATTCTAAAATTAACTAAATCTAACTCTAAACTACTAAAAAAAGAAGACTAACTTCATAAATTAACTTAATAAAGAAAATCAAGAATAAAAAGTAATCTAAATACAAACTATATTAAAATTAAATAAAGTAAAAATAAATCAGATAAATTAGATATTAAACTAAAATCATATTAAACTAAGTTAAAGTCAAAATCAAAGTAAAGTACAATATAAACAAAACATGTGAGTCTTAATAAAGAGAGTCATCTTAGCAAAATAGATCAATTTTATTTGAGAAACCAACATCTTCTTTACAAAATATCCTTAAAATTTAAATTTTACAATCAATTAGATTAATAAATATCAAAAACAATAAATTTTTTACCATTATTTGGGTTAAATACTCAAATTTTGTACATAGAATTGCAAATAATAATCATCAAAAGATGTTAAATTTGATAAACTTTAGATAATCTATTATAAATAGTAATATAAAGTTGGATATAGATGCATTGCTTAAAAAATATTCTCAACTATCAGAGAAAGTATCATTGATCTATCTACAAAAGTCATGCTATCTCAAAGAAATTGTATAGAAGAGAAAGATATATGATTGACTTCACAATGTATAAGTCTTAAAAATCTGTTTTATTCCTCTTTTTCAAATGAATCCTTGATCTCCTTTTATACTTCAAAATTGGTTGAAAAAGAATTTGTAACTAACCTTAGTTAATTACTTGTTAACTTAAATAATTGACTTTTAAAAGTCAATTAACTTTGACAGTTATTAGTTAAGGTTTATTTAAGACATTAAAGTCTTAAGAGATCAATTATTTGAGTCATAGACCAAGTATTTCCTAATAGGTGAGGACCCTATAGTCAATTAATAATAGATATAATAACATATTTAAATAAATAATAGGACAAATCAAAGTTTATTAAATTTTTTATCTATATTGATTCCATAATATATATAATCAAAATTACTTAGGCATATTATATATATCAAAATTTAAAAGTCTACTATAGTTTCAAAATATTAAAACCAAAGTATCAAAAACTGAAATATAGTTAAGTCTAGTTAACTTAAAATTTCAACTTTGAAATGAAAATTTATCTTTTTGATAACCAAAAGTCATCAGAATTAGATAGGACCTCAATCACTGGTTTTTCCTATTCATTCAAACATTCATTGTATTTCATTTCAACTACTGGAAACTAAACTAGATTTTTTCTTGAATCACTTATACTATTATCTACCTCTAACTTAATTTGCTTCACAAATCTGATCTCAGTTGGAGTATCTGATTTATTATGGTTGTTTGAATGCTTATTTGAAGTAGTTGGATGTATGGCAAGCGATGGCTTTTCCAAACATAGCTTCCTTCACCCTATAATCATATCTTTCTAAGATGGTGTAGGTTTATTAAAGCAATAAGGCAAGGCAAGATTGAAAAATTTCTTAGCATGGGCTATCTCATTCTCTAGCTTAGTTGGTTCATTAACATGGTGGATTATTTTTGGGCTAGATCACTGAATAGGTAACTAGTTTGGATTATCCTATAGCTGATGAGAAAAACTACTATGATATTGAGACCTAGATCTAAATCTATAGTCACAAAATATTTTATTACCCCTATGGTTTGTAAGATTAAAGGGCAAATTATTCAACACATTCCAGACTTCAAGGTCAGTGGCTTCAAAATGGATTGACATTCTGGCTCCCCTACTATCATATCTAGTGCTAAAACTTCTAGCCTTGAAACCCCCTCTAGGAAATTACCTTTTGGGTGCCTCTCGATTCATAATACCAACAAATTTATTCCTTCCCCAACCTTTGCTATCATTATCCCTACTTGAACTAGGTTGGTTCCAACCTGATATCCTATATATAGTTTTAAATATATTTAAAAGATGATTGTTTAATGATTGAAAATAAACATGAATGTATTAAATATGAAACCAAATAACAATTGTATTTCAATATAGTAAATCCTCAGTCACTTATAAAATATCTAACTATCAACAAATGATCGTTCAACTAATTTTACTATCTGAAACTAAATTATTCATATGAAAAGTTTTTAACTATATCAAATAACATCATAATATTTCAACTAAAATCTTAAAAATAAAATTATATTACATAATTTTATTTCAAAATATTATGTCATATTTTATGGAGTTTTGTTCTCACTATGTGAATATGATCTTAGAATATTTATCATTGTTAAATTGTAAACCACATAGATCTCACAAACTAAACCAGTTTAAAAGCACTAAAATAAATATCTCTACAATAATTAAATTCATGATATTATAAACTACATGTATATCTCAAATTGTAAAGAGTCTAAAACCATCACAATAATTTTAACAAAAATCTTTTATCAAAATATAAAATTTCAACCATTTTATCCTTTCCAGATCACAATTTTAGAATTTAGAAAACAACTTATCATGGCTTTCTGAAACTGTCAACCATTTTATCTATCTTCAAATTTTCATGACTTTGAATAACAACCCAAAAAATTGCTTTTGAAAAAAAATATACTCAGACACAATTTGAGCTCATGATATTTTTATAAAATGACTATATAAAACTTCTTCAAAACCCATGTATGCATGAAACTGTAGCTTTGAAATAAAAATATGAACAAAAACTACCACTAAAATATCATATATTGAACAAACATTTGTTTATTGAAATATTTAAAACTGTTTCTTTATAGTAGACCAGAAACACTATCAAATCTAATAATATTTCCATGAATATGAACATATAAAACTCATCTTTGTACCAAACCCTAACATCAACAAAATACAATTTCAAAATATAAATTATCACACTCAAAAGCATCACTATCAATCAATAGAAAACCAAAACCAGAATATTATAAGCCAATAAATAATCTGTATTATCCTTCTCTAACACAATTTAATCTCACTATATTTCCATAAAAATGATTATGTAGATCTCGAACTCACTAAACTGGAATGTGTTTATGTAACCATAACTTGCCACAAAACACAAATGACCAAAATATTCACTGTGTCAAACCAAATGATAAACTAAAACCCAAAACTAAAAATCACACTTTCACAAAAACTTCCACATTCATTTATAAAATACCATGCT
Organism: Torreya grandis; assembly: GCA_037957365.1. NCBI lineage: Eukaryota > Viridiplantae > Streptophyta > Pinopsida > Cupressales > Taxaceae > Torreya > Torreya grandis. The sequence continues at coordinate 363,913 of JARHVA010001644.1, forward strand.
AACTAGTTATCATTTATAATCTCTCATTTTAACTTAAAATGAACATATTCATATCAAAAATGAAAGATGCTTTCATAATTATTATATCATACCATATAAAAACAAAGTGAGAACCAGAAAATAACTTTCAAAGCAAATTAAAGCTCAGATATCTTTCTACATTCCTTATTCTAAAAACCCATGCATGTATAAAGACCTAAGATAAATCATTTATCTCCATGAAAATGTATTAAAACATATAGAGATGAATCATTGTATTTATTCCATGCACTAAATATAGTGAAAACTATACATATTCCCTTAAAAATTATTCATTTTCCATTCATGGCATACCTATACAAGCTTTGTATAACCTTTTTTTTGTAAATTATTGTCTGCAACCTCCCAAAATCTATCTGATAGAGTGACACTTCTACAACAAGCTTTCAAAATGACTGACCAAAAGGAAAAATAATGTTATTTATAACCCAAGTATGAGTCTTAAATTCATGTGCCTATGTGAATTCATGCCATTGGTTTATCAAATTGAGGATATCAATTAGCAGTCTGCCAACTTATTTACTTACACATCTAGAAATAGTTTTGACCAATATGCTTGCTAAAACCACAACCATTTTCCTTAAACTAAGGTATTTACACATCTCATTAATTCCTTTAAACCACCTATGATGTCATCAAGATCTCAAAGCATCCACTATACATCACATTTACTCTTTCCAACTATACTTCTAGCTAGAATACTTAATTGTCAACTTCCCATCTCAACATTCAAAACATTAAATCCCATGCCAACATAGATTTATTTCAAACCAACCTTTGAAATTAAAAAAACTATTCATTTATGCCCTTTACAAAACCTTTAAAATCAAACAAAACATTCATGCCTTGAGTAAATAGCATAAGCTTAATTCATATTAATCTTTGAAATGAATAAGCCCTTAATGACCATTTAAAATCTTTAAACTAGGTCTACCACCTTTGATGATTATTCAACTTAGGGTAGTATTTAGTTTTAGTCTTAGGACCTCTTTAGGATTATTAATAACATTAATAAATATCTTGTTTAAATATTAAAGTAACCTTATTCATGTCACCATTTACACAATATCAACCATATTTAAAATTAAATTTTGATCAATTTGACAATCATTATGGTAAATCCATATAAAGTACATAGTCAAATTACAATTGTAGTTCATGATAAACCATATAGTGCATTTGATTTGATATAACCATAGGATGTATTACCTTTATCTAACTGAAATATTGTAACAATCACTATAATCTGATCAATTTGTCAACTAAACCCTTATAGCTGAAAACAAACATTTACAATGATAATATATATGCAAATTTTATTCATTCATCCATAAATGTTTTTCAAAACCACTATAATATAGATATGAATTTAGAAAAAAATCATTACCCAAATCATTCAATTGAAAACATGCATAATCATAACATTACTAATTGACTTAGGTCTTTAACTATAGTTTTAGATTACATGACTAGGTCATCTCTATGGCAAATATGAGTATTATTTGTAGAAAATTGAAGTGGTATGAAAAATAGACATAACAGAGAGAGATGTGATGTATTAATAATTAATAATATGTTTTAGGTGAAATTTGACACTAAATGAAATTTAGGTGTCTTAATTTGCCCCTTTTTAAAATAGTGTTGTGAAGGAAAACTATTTTGAAGAATAGTATAAGTAGAGTGTTGATGATTAAGGATAAATTTGCCCCAAATGAATTAAAATGAGTGTGATGATACCCCTTTGAGGGTTTGTGTGAGTAAATGGACAAACTCTCAAAAGTGATGAAAAAAAGAAGTGGAAAAAGTGATGTGGAAAAATGATGAATCAAGTTACTATAGAATCAATGTCAAACTTACAAGATGTTTGCTACATAAAAAGGTTTTCCCTAGTTAAAGAAAACTAGAATATGGATATGAAAAATAATAGTTTAACTATTCAGAGATTACACACTTATTATTTTTGATAATGATATAGGGGTCAAGTGAGCAATTATGGGAATGATATATCACATCAATAATAAACTGCATATCTAAAAATAAAAAAATATATACTGAATTTTTAAATGATTGTGTTAATTTTATGTAGATAGATTATTGTAATATTTTGAAAAAAAATTTAAAATAAATTGATTTAATGTATCCAATTTTTTTAAAAATTTATGAAGAATGAGTACGATGAAGGGATGGAAATGAGAAAATTGTCATCAATAATATAGATAGTTGTCTCAATACTAATGTTTGAAAAATTATAGAGTGTATGTGGAAAAATTATTTACCCCTAGTTGTTAAATGCTAGAGAAGATATTGGAAAAAGTACATTTCCCACTTTATAGACTGTACGCTTGGATTGTGCTTAGAATCAAGGGTCTCATGAGAATATGTGGAAGTAATATATCCCAATGATGGTAAACCACAAGCTAGAAAATAAAAATATAGATAGTTTAATTTCTAATAAAGATTTACAAAATTGATATTTGTAAGCCTTGACAAGGAGATATAACACTTTGATTAAATGATAGTAGAAAATGTGGATAAAATGGATTGTATGGATGATGGTGGCTGAACTAACCCTAGAAACCCCATTCTCTAAGTGTTACCTACATAATCCATCCTGGACAAAGTTTGAGAGGGGATATCAGGCTAGATGTAGCTCTCCCAATGTGAGAAGAGAATTGATGATGTAATGTAATATTAACACATGGATGATATTAACATACTTAAGTTAATGATTTCATATTGTGAGTGGATGATGGATTGATTTATATATCCTAAGAGAAATTACACACTTTGAGGAGACCCATGAATCAGGGTTCATAGGAAAGGATGTGGGATTGATATATCTTGTTGTAAAGATGTGAGCTTAGATTGTTTGACTAATTGATTGATTAATTGATTGAACAAGTGATGAGTTGATGGATAAAGGAAGGATATTGTTATTTTTTCAGTTTCAATCAAAAAGTGTGGAAGATTGAATGGAAATATTAGGAAATGACTATGGATTATTGATATATAAGCATTAACAATGAAATGAAGCGACTACATGGATTAATGATGATGGATTAAATGATTCAACAATATGGATGGGATAAGGATGGATGTAAGAAAGATATTATTATGGGATAAAAAATTTGGTTTTATATTTAAATTCTTAGAAAAGGAGAATAAAATGATTTCGCAATTATCAAAATTATGAAATTGGTATGAAAAATGATAAATTCATTAAACAAAGTGGAAAATTTGTTGAGAAATGATTTCTCAACTATAATGAATTTATCCAAGATGACACACAAATGCTTCATCTAAGAATTTTAGATGGTTTGATATTTTCCTTGTGTTTATTTTGTTATTTCATTAGATTTATAATAATAATTCAACTGATTAAGAGTTGAACAACCTGAGTTTTGATATAACACATAATAATATACAACAATGGTATAGAAAAATTATGATGACTATCATGCAATAAATGTAAGGAATAATAGATTCACAAGGATAAAACATAGTGAATCATGATATGGAAGATCATAATAACACCATTAGTAATGCATATAGTGATCTAGACATAAGAAATAACAATAAAGATAAGATAAAAAGAGATGTTTGCAACACTGAAAATGATGTAAGTAAAACGTGGAAGTAAACGAACACTATGGAAGCAAGTAAACACCCATGATGGAAAATAATGTAAATTAATATACAAACAAGTAAGAAAATGACTTTTTTGGATATCTTTTAATAGAGTAGAACCCTTTAGCATATGTACTTTTTGACAATGTTGAACAGTCTAATGAGTAATTCGTATAAGGGATGTCTAGGGTACATAACTAAGGAAAAGGGATTTTTTATTGTTGCTTAGATTTTGTTTTTGTTTCTTGTTGGATTTTATAATGTTTAGGTGATTGTTGGATTTTGTAATTTTTTTTTGGATTTTTTTTAGATTTATAGGTATATATACAAAGAATACTAGCAAAGGGAAAACCATATTTTACCATCGAAGAGTGAGTGGTAGGGAATGTAAGGAATACATTATATATGGAGTATGGATGAATATTAATGGATTGGAATAAAGATAATAACTCTAGGGAACACATGATGTAATAAATAGTTGTCTAGTTGTCAAAATAGCATTGTAAGGATACACCAAGATGTTTCTAAGAACATGTATCAAGATATTTCCACTTCCTTATCAAGGTCAATATGTGAATAAAAATGGTTTTATGATGATAAATATTGGATTAATAAGTATGGGTTTCAATGTGTTTTGGATTAAATGTATAAGGATAGGTTTGGATAGGTAAGGGTGTTTAAGGATGGGTTATGGTGGTTAAATATGAGTGTAGGATGGATTTAAATAGGTGTAGCATGGCTAAGTATGATTTAGAATAACTTATGATAAGTAAGGATGGTTTAGGGTAAGTGTATGATGGCAAAGGATGGGATTATATATATATATATATATATATATATATATATATATATATATATATATATATATATATATATATATATATATATATATATATATGGGTAAGAATAGAGGGATGATTTAGAATGCCTAGGATTGAAAAGGAATGATCTTGCCTCCAAGTGTAGGGTACTAATAGACAACTGATTATTTTACTCATGATGCCAAAAATTGGTTTTCAATATGGTACTTACCCAAGGCACCATATAAATGGTTTTCACCTGTGGATAAATTTATTTCTCTCTCTTTTAGATTTATTTTTATTTGCTTTTTATTATTATTTTTTTGACATCTCAATTATAAAAGGGTTTGAGATGAATGATGCTTACTACAATTAATATTTTCAGTATGTGTTTTAGATGTATCTTCAATAAATTCATTGATTTATAATCTAGATTCTACCAAATTTACCAGGATATGGTCATAGCTCCTATGATAGAGGGTGTTGCCATATAGGGTGAAGTGAAAAGTATGTTGGATGAAGGATGTGTGTTGATTTCATGAAGAATTTGGAGGGATGGAATTACATTGGGGATAAGTATATGTGTCATGATTGATATAGTGAATGTGACAAACAATCTTACATTTAGTAAGACTGGGAGTAACTACAAGTGGGATGATTTGATAATTTAATGTTGCATCAATGATATATTTAATTTATGATGGGGGTCCATCTTGAAACTGTGCAAATGTAGAGGATGTATTAATTTTCTCATCCATTGGTGCCATGAAAAGGTTTTCACCAAAGGATTATTCTTGATTATTTTGATTAGGATTTAGATTTGGATTATCCAACAACTCTTAAAAGAGGTTTTCACTAAGGGACTCATATTTATGATTATATATATTTTGTTTTAGATTTTAACTACAATTTGTATTTTGATCATCTGATAGTGCCTCAAAAATATTTTCACTATGAGATGTTGGTTTTATATTTAGACTATAGGATTCGTTTTAATTGATGTATACTTACTCATCATAATATGTAGATGTTTCTTGATGCTCTTCTGGTAGGAGACTAGATAGGAGGTCTAAAATTATTTTATTATCATGGAAGATAATTGTAAGTAAGATCATTGATCCCAATCAAAAGGTGTAGGATATTGGCTTGCAAGATGGAAGGAAGGATTGGTGATGTTGATGAAAGGAGAGGTGGCATCACAGTCCTCATAGATATTATGAATAGATCATGTTTCAATTATAGATGAAGTTCCCTTAAAAACCACAAAAGTATCACTAACATATTTGCATTGACTTTCAAATGGTTTGTAGTTGATGCTATGATTTTTAGCATTTACTTTGAAATGGATGGGTTTGATATTTCCTTGATCATAGATTATTTTGTCTATAAGTACCTCTATCACTTAGGGTTCATGTTGTGGGATGATGGGAGATTCAATAAGTGATAAGGGTGTGGGTGTTTGGCTATTGGGTTATAGGCTATGTTTGTTGAAAGAGATTTTGTCCAAGATATGATCTTGGTTAGAAATGAGATGTTGTCAAAAATTGGATCTTGATAAAAAAAAAGGGGATCTTGATCAAAGATAGGTTTTTGGTCGAAGATGGGCTCTTCAATAAATATGGATCTTCATAAAAAATGGATGGTAAACCATTGTTTTCAAAGGTAGGTTGATCAAATATGGATTATCTAAAAATGGATGTGTCAAAGATGGGATATTAAGGAATAGATGGAAGGTTATGACCTTGACTTGGAAGTGATGTGGCTTGATTAGGCTCAAGAAAGACATCTTGGCATATCTCCAAGATATGATTTTCATATGTGGATATACTTGGCTCTACCTAATGTGCCCTTTGTTAATCAAATCTTGGATATAATGCTTTAGTCTCATTCAACGGTTTGTAGAATGACCTTAAATTTTATGATAATAACAATATTTATTAGGTCTATAACACTTAGTTTTCAAGACATTTATCTCAATGTATTTCATGTTTGTAAATATGACTAAGTTTGTAGTGACCAATTTTCAAAAGAATAAATCATAAGGTACCCCTACAGGAGTGAATTTTTTCTTAATAGGCATGGTAATTTTTTTTATAGGTTGGGAGTTTTTTAATCTATTGTAACTCTAGGGGTGGAGTGATATTAGATTATAGTAGTGATATAATTGAATTCCTCTTGTTAGTGTGATAGGGGATGTTATAATCAAGTTTATAACTGGTGGAGGAGAGACTTGGTTGATTTTGTAAAATACATTTATTAGTGGTAGCATGATGTTGATGTGGAATGTTTTGGGATTCCCTAGTAATGAAGTGGGCTAGAAGGTAGCTTGATCTTGGAAGTATGGATTTGTTGGATTTGTGTTGAAGGTGAAAGTATTTGGATTTAGTGGATCTATTAAGGTTTATGGACTTTAATCTATTGGTTTGTGAAAAAATGTGAATTTGATGTAATATGGTTCAAGTTTGGGAATGGGTTCGATGTAGAACCAAATGGTTGACTTTGATGAATGTAGAGAGGCTAGTTTTGAAGGATGTAGGAGTTGAAAGGTTGATTTTATGAAAGATCTTTGAATGGGTTTTGGTTCAAATATAGATTTGAAAGTGGTGGTGAAAGTGAATCAAAATTTTGATTTAGATTGATGCTAAGGTTAGAACTAGATGGATTGGTGAATGCATTTTGATTTATGATTGGTGACTTTTGATTATAAGTTGAGGTGGAAATTGTAAAATAATTCAAATAATTTTGACTATCAAAGCCTAAAAACATATTAGATGATGTCCCTAAAGTAAAATTTGGATGTTGGTTTATAGGTAAACATGAATAAGTATTCAAGTTTGAAATTAATTGATTATGTTTGGGTTGAATTAGTCAATTGGTAAAATTGAATGACTATTAAAGTTTGGACTTGATTGATTGATGGATAAGGATGAATACATATTAAAAATCATATTTGGAATTATTAAATGATTTATTTGATGTTGATTTAGATATGTTTTTGAATCAAAATTGATTGGATAGAACCCTAAGTTAAAACAAGGATTCTTTGGATTTAGATTTGTGATTGAATTGATCAAAGGATTATTCCACATAGGCATGTGCCTTGAAATGAGTAATGTTTTCTAAGGGAAAGACTCGACTCAATAGATGAAAAGACTTGAAATTAGACTCTAGTAAAGTAAAATACCAAAGTGACTAAAAGTTTAATAACTAACTAAATGATTTTATAGAAAAGGTTGTGATTTTTAAGATAACATTTAAACTCAAAAGAATTTGTTTTCAAACAATTATTTTGTATCACATGGTAAACACAAGGAAACAACAAACAAAATTATACTCTAAATAGTCAAGAAATTTCACACAAAAGGTGTAAAACTTAGATGAGGGTCATAAAAAACCATTGGGCCTTCCATTGTCATTAACTTATTTGTACTCTCAACTATAGCCTAATATTTCAAAACACTAACCATGGAGGATCCTAATGTTCTCATGGCCCACTAAGTTTGGTTTTGAGGATGTGTGAAATTTATTTTCTTAGAATTAACTACTAATCAATGCACCAAATAATAATGACAAAAGAGGTTATCTAGGATTAATGTTTAAACAAGCTTATCTAGGGGTAAAATTCATATAAAAAATAGATAAAGTATATGCACACTATTGGGTAATGTCCCAAAGTTCCCAACATAGTTGTAGGGGTCTTAGTGGTTGATAATTAGTGATATCATATTTTGAGGTAGTTATTGAAACCCTAAGTATTAAAGCATGAAATCCCCTCACATCATGGTATGCTTAAAACACATAACCACTTAGGCAATTGAAATAACTAGAACTCAATTTATATACCCCACTGGTAAATAGGGTTTGGTCTACTACATAGTGGTGACCTCCATGATCAATAGATCCCATAAAAAAGAAAATATAAATTAAGTACCTATTTATGATTTCTAAGTATTATCACCAATGTGACGCTAAGGAAAGAGCATATGCATGCACTACTTGGATAACACAAAATATTATGGAAATGTTTCTAATTTCTAAGTATCATCACCAATGTGATGCCAAGAAAAGTGCATACATGATTTCCATAATCACAAATAAAATACTTAATTAAAATGTGATGTAATTACTAAAATCTTTAAAAAAGAAGATTAAAAACATTAGTAAAAATAAATTGGCTTTTTTATATTATCTTTTTTGCTTATTATCTTTGAAAATATTTCTACAAACAATTTGTTAAAATGTTTACTTAAGCTTGGAACAAGACAACCTATAATAGAACAAGTGAAAACCATGAAAAATAAGGCAAAAAATACCTCTCTGTAATGAAATCATTGTTACACAAAAAGATAAGAAAAGCAAAATTATAATAAAATCAACACAGGAAAAGGATAGAAAATTGAAAATAGAACATAAATAAGCCCATGCTCACAAAATGATTTCAATTCAAACAACAATGAATTTTTTTCCCATAGAGATGAATTCACTACCCATAGATATGAATTCACAACTAGGAATGATGAATTCACTACTCCAAGTGATGATTTCACTACTATAAAGGATGATTTCATTTTTAGGAGTGATAAATTTACTTTTGAAAATGACGATTTCACTATTTCCTAATGAATTCATTATTGACTTTGTAGACAAAATAGAAAACATAGAAAGAGTAATAAAATAATAATTTTGATTTAAAACTGAACAAATTAATTATTTTATTAATTGAGGTTAAAAGAGGGATTTTTTTGAGCTAGGGTCCCCAAACCCTAGAAGTACATCAAAACAAAGAAGAACCAGCCAAAATAAATATCCCTAAAAGAGATTCAAAGGACACAACACAAATACAATAAGAGAACATCTAAAAAAACACTCTCACATAGTTATACAACTTATATTAATCCATACTTCCCAAAATGTCTTCCCAACATGCCTTCATGTTTCTAAGGTTCATGTCAATTTTATTGATAATAATCTTGTAGTTAATGTTGTACATTACACTATTACTTTGGCCTTTTGTGTCTCTTTTTCCTTACCTATATATCTAGGGTCAAATAGAGCTCTGAGGTGCTCTCAGAGGTTTTCCATATTTTTTAATCCTTCATTCATAGTAGCTTTACTATAGTTTATAATGAAGTTAAGTTTTTTATGTAGATCCTTAGTGGCATGTTCAAGGAGATCAACCCTAAAGCTAAGTCTTTAAATCTACATATCCTCTTCTTTATCAATCTAGGCTTTGAATAGCTTTTCATTTTCCTATTGCATCATGTTCATCTTATTTTTGAGGCTTGACATTTCCCTCATGAACCATCTCATGAGAGACTTTTGTTTTTATACTTCTTCAATCAACATGTCAATGTTCTCCTTGTTCTTAAGCGAGTTCTCAATTTTTTAAAACTCTTTGTTTTATCTTTGTGGATCTATTCCTTCTCTTATTTCTCATTATTATCAGTTTGGGTCTTTTCCTTCTAGTTATTAATCCATGTTTCAGTAATCCTCTAAGTATTAGCAAAGTTCTTCTTAGTACTACACTCTTCCCTCTCTTTATTATCACTGTCTACAATAACAAATTTCCTAGCCCCCCTTTTGTATCATGCCCTTAAAGTATTTGTAAATGAGGAATATAACACCCTCAGGTCTAGGGTATGTGTAATTACCATTTTTGAATTTCTATATGGAGTTTTCCATATACTTGAGAATGAACAAAGGAAGAGTGAAACATACTCTATGTATAAAAATAATTTAACATCTTAAACATGGACCATCTGACAATATTATACCAACCTTATAATGTAACATACTGAATAAGATGAAAAGCTACCTTAGCATAAATTTTGGGGAAAGATTCCCTATTGAATCTATTGTGCAACTATTATAGTTGTTTACCCTCTTCCTAGAAAGCCTCTTTATATGATTTGTAGTCTTTGGGATTGTATTAAATTTTGGTTTCATCTATTATCAATCCTATCACATATACAAAAAACTCCTAAGTGATTTCAAGTGTGACCCCATTAATGTTAACCCTTTCTTCCCAAGCTCTATCAAGTTGAATGGATAAATGTCTATCAAAACCCTTAATTTTTTCCATGAACCTAATAAGACCCCCCACTTGCAAGGCATTTTAGACTTTATTATTGGATTTGGCCTCAAGTTGTAGCTTGGGCTCTATTCTATTAGGTAATCCCATATTGATTATGTTATTCTCATAGAGCTTTATCAAGCCTTTCTCATCTCCTCTAAAACACCACTTAGAAGCATCATTGAAACTACCATAATGTAAACTATGATACTCAACATGTTCTTTTCATATTTTTAGATGCTTCTTATAATCAAAATTGGGATCCATGGGACTAAGTTCACACATATTTTCCAAGAATGTAAAGTTTCCCCTAGGCATGAGGTAGAGGACTATATAATTATATATTAATAAAAGGATTTTCCCCCTCATTAGTTATTATTGTTAAGACCTTTTTAGGTAAGTTCTCATGCTCTAGCCATGTTTTGAAACCCACATTGTTTGTTTCCTCATTGGCAAACTAATCATCAATTCCATTACCCTACCTATACGTGTGGAGAATTTTCACCTATTGGAAAGAGTTTAAAATTAACTTAGCTTTAAAATTATCTTAGAATTACCTGAACAAATTCATTATTTATGCTTCTGAATTCACTTTTATGTAATAGAGCATACACAACTGAATAGAAAATGTCTGATATCATCCTGTAGCTTATTCTGACACTCAAAAATATGATATTAAATGAATATGAAAACATAAATGACAAAAATCAAATGTAAAATTTTATCTAAATGCAAAAATTATGATCAAAAGATGAAAAATACAAGGGAAGGTCCCATTGAGCATGCCAAAAATGTTGGAACTAAATTTAAAAGTGATAAGAAATAAACTAATCTTAATCTAAGCTAGATTCAACCTAAGATAGAGTAACAAAAAAATAAAATAGAAACCCAAAAATTTATGATTCAAATGTGCAAGCTTTCTCCATTGTGATGTAAACCTGATTTACTCTTCCAAAATGTGGTGCTCACTCTTCTAATACAAAGGAGAATGAAAAGTGTTTTGGTGAAAAAGGAGTCTTGTATGATATTATTCACTTTTATTCACTTTGATTTTATTGGATTCATTTGTGAGTATAACTTTATTAGCATAGGTCTAGATTTTGATCCAATTTTAGGACTCTTCAAAATTTTTGAAAATGAAGGTTTTCAAGCTTATTTATAGATTTTTATAGAAGGATCCAGTGGTGGAGGATTATTTGGACTTATTCAATGATATAAATAATCAGCTATGTCTAATGAGTTCTCACCCATGAGGATGAATACCATTTTAAATGGTTGAGAGAAGTATGGGTTTGCTTAGCTAAGTTAGCAGGATTAAGTCAAAACTTCTTGACAATTCAGTGGATGAGTCATAGGAGGTTGAAAAAGTTAATGAATTAGTTGGGAGGAGAGATAAAGGGTAGAAGATGTTTTGATGAGGTGTATAATATGGATTTTTATATTTAAAATAAGTATTTAAGTGTGCATAATTGAATAATTTGACTTATTCAATTATTTGAATTTGAAGCAAGATGTGATGTACTGTTTGAAGAAGAATTAATAATATGTTTTAGGTGCATTTTGACACTAAATGAGATTTAGGTGTCTATAGGGACTATTCTTACACCTACAAGCTCATCCCCTTGCATTTCCACTTAGGGAATCTTATCATATGTATCTCAACTAATATCTAGGGCATCCTAACCCCTCATCATCTTGATTCTATAACCCACCCCATGATCTCTTTTTGAGTGTCCATCTGGTTTGTTCCTCCCTTCATGCTCCCTCAATGGGGAATTATGCAACCTCATTTTTATTAACATGTCCATGAAATGGTTTTTATTTTAAATACCATTACTCTCTACTTTTTCACTTGTAATTCCCTTTCAAAGAAGGGAAAAATGTATACATCTAAATTTTCTCACTCTAACTATTCCATTAATCTTGTTAATTATATTAAATAATATTGTAGTCATTATTCTAATATGAATAATCAAATCCCATTCCCTATCATATATTTATATATCATGATAAAATTCATACACCCCCATGCCATATTAATCCCTTAATTATTCCACCTCACTTACTAACCACTTGCCCTACTTACCAATTTAAAATTCTAATAAATTATACTTACCCACCATCCAACCTATCCATAGACTCTCCTACACACCTAGATATTTAAACCTCCCTTAAACCCCTAACTAATCCCTATTAACCCCTAATAAAATCTAGAAGCCTCTAAAATATAGAGCCTTCTCTAAATTTCTATAATTCTCTATAACTAGAGGGTTATAATGAATTTAAAATTCATTTTAATTCTCCCTCATTAGTCTAAAAATAACCAATCATGGAGCTTAGTTGAAATAACTTGAAATATTGAACTTGTATACATATACCAGATATCTTAGCCTTCATACTCTCATTACATCCACATTATCTTTGCATATGAAGAATCCATTAACCCCTTCATGCTGACTTGAATTCTTGAAGCTGCCATTATCAAGCAATCCAATAATCAAGTCAAAGAATTCTTAGAGAATATGTTTGAAGATCTTGGAGGGAAGACAAGAGAAGTAAGGTGATGATAAGAGTCCTCTTATAATTTTTTATTGCTTCCATATTCTCTCCCTTTTATGTTTTGTATATTTTGAGTTAAGTTACTATATATAGTATATTAAATCCATAGGTCAAATTTACAAGCATACAACACTAACAAAAAAAGACATGCATAAAAAATCAAGGGAGATACACTAATAAACAAACATGTGTTAGAAGCACTTGGAAGATTCAAAGACTAATATAATATGTATAAGAAAATAAAATGACATTAATATGAATGCTTAAGGTGTATCGCATTGACTAGGATATGTAATTATTATCCATTTAACTTTGATAGCTGAAAAGTATTGTGCTACTTGTATTGAGTGATGACATAGGTCCCACTCCATAAAGTATCAAACTTTGTGAGTCTTCTTGGATTGGCTCTAATTTCATCCCATTTGAGTAAAAATTCACCTTATTGGAATTCTCTTGGAATAGCTTTCTTGTCAAAATACCTATTAGTTTGAGCTTGGTGAAATTCCATAGTATGCATGGCATGATCTCTTATTTCTTCTAGTTCTATAAACTCATCTAGTATAATATCCATTGAAGCATTCTCCATCATATAAGAAAATGTTTAAGCTCTAGAGATGGTAACTCATGGGAGATGGGTAGATTTGGTTCTTTTCCATACACATAAATCTAGGAGTAGTTGGAAATGGCTCTTTTAGGAGTGATCATATCATCCCATAAGGCTATCTTCAATTTTATATGCCATATGTTATGATTTTCCTCGATAGTCCTCTTGATAACTTTGATTAGATTATTGTTTTTGGAATCTATTATTTCATTCCCTTGAGGATATTAGTTGGAGGATAAACTTAAGTGGACTCCATGCTTCATAGATCAGTCACTTATCCTAGTATGAAGGAAAGCCATTGTGTTATCTGAGATAAGTGTAGAATGTACTCCAAATGTAGTTATTATGCCTTCATAGAAGTCTATCACATTAGTTTAATTTGATTTCTTAAGAGATATAAATTTTGTCCATCTAGTAAAGTAGTCAGTTGCATTCAACACCCACTTATGACTAGCACTTGAAGGAGGATTGATCATACCTACGAAGTCCAAGTCCCATTGTATGAAGGGTTGGTCTCCCTGAATGGGATGGAAATGGAGGGATATAATATTTAGTTTTCCCATAAAGAAGGAATACTTTTTAAAATTTCTTACCCATGTATATTATTCATTTAACAATCTAGGCCAATAATAACCAACTATCATCACTTTTACTACTATAGTTCTTTGTGCAAAGTGACCACCTAATAGCCCATCATGGTATTATGCCAATAATCTCTCAAAATAATCATCCTATACACACCTTAGGATAACTCTATTAAGGTAATTTATAAATATTATTCCATATAAAATAACATATGGTATGGATTGTAATCTGAAATGTCTCATTTTAGCATTGTTTAGGCCTAGTGGACACTCACCTATTTAGAGGAATTTTACCATGTCTTATGTCTAAATCATGGTAGATAGAGATGCATATTTTTTAGGGTCATATTGGAGTGATAGGATAGTTTATGTTTCTTCTTTAAATTCTAATTCTAAGTTTTCCCATAGTCCCTTGCCTCTCGTCAACTCGATAACCTTGATGTCTACATCATATTCCATGAATTTGGTGATCTAACTAGTTTCTTTCTCATTCAAATATCTTATCAAAAGAAAGTCTTTGATTCTTGGATGAGACACAATTAAATGCAATTTGTTTTTAAATAGCATATACCTTAATATTTTAAGGCTTATTATGAAAATAAACACTTTCTTCTCTATAATAGTGTACCTTACCTCATAGTCTTCTAACCCTTTGTTAAAGAAATTAATGGGTTATTCAAGACCTTCCTCATTTGATTGTGTCAACATGGCTAAGATAACTTATACATTTACAAAAGAATAAAAGGTGAATTCCATTTTGAAATAAATTTTTTTAAAGTGTTGGATCTTGAATTATGGATAGTTTGATAGCACCAAAACTATCCCTTCCTTCTCTAGTTTAATTAAAATCCTAATTATTCTTCAACATAGATGTTAGAGGCTTGACAAGATCAAAAACATTAGGAATGAGTCTCCTAATGAAATTGATTTTTATAAATAAAATTTATAGTGCTTTCTTGGAGATAAAGTGTCCCAATAGTTTACCTTCATGGACTACAAAGACACTTTTTAGGTTCGAGAGAAACTCCAAACCATCTACATCTATCAAAAATTTATCTAAGATGAGTCAAATGATCATTTGCATCCTTGGAGAAAACCATGATATCATCAAGATAAATAAACACTATATTATTTATCAAACCTTGAAATTCCATGTCCATGTCTCTTTAGAAATTAGTTCTAGCATTGGATAACCCAAAAGGCATCTTTCTATATGCATATGTGCCCCATTTTATGGTAAAAGTTATCTTATATTGGTCTTCCTCTTGCACTAAAATATGATTTTACATTGAATAGCCATCAAGGAGAGAGAAATGTGTATAACCTTATACCATCTATAATATTTATTCCATGAAGGCAAAGGATAATTATCCTTCAATGAAACTCTATTCAAGTCCTTAAAATTTGCATACAATCTTATCTCTCCATTCTTATATCTTATAGGACTAGATTGGAAACCCAATATGAGTGTTTGATGAGGAAGATAATGCTAGACTCTAGTGACTTAGTAAATTATTTACTCATTATGAGATCTATTTTTGGGTCAATATGCCTTTACCTTTGCCTAACTAGTTTGGAATTTGCATTTAGATTTATAGTGTGCTGAACTAGGTTAGGATCAAAACCTTATAGATCACTATACTTCGAATAAAATATATCATCAAACTCTTTTCATAACTCAATGAATGCAAGTATATCTTCCTTATTACATACATTTCCAAGTGCTATAAGTTTATCTTTAAATATAGTGATCCTCTCATAATTATCTTGCTTGGTAAATATGTTTATATTTTCTTTCTTCATTTGAGCATCATCATTGAAAATATTTTTAAGTGTCACTAGGCCTTTAGGAAGTTTATTTGATCTTAGTTGCACAATCTAATCACCATATTATTTTTGTTACTTGGACTAATTTCTTTGAATAGAGTTCAATTTATTCTTTGAGAAAACATATTATCTATTTATCACTATCAAAGACTTGTCAATTAACATAATTATCAAGAATTGAAGGCCTTACTACTACCTTGACATGTGGTTAACATATTGAGTTCTTAACATCATTGGGGATATCAAACTGAGACCCAACTATAACCAACCTATTAGCATGCTTATTTTATTCTCTTGGAATGGATTTTATGTTGAAGGCCTAAAAATCTTCCATAAGATCCCACACCCTATGTTTTTAGGACTTTAACAAGGATTTCTTTGTTACATTTTGGTGTTTCACTTGATTAATAATCAGGTCACTATCACCAAATACTTGTAAGCATTTCACTCCTCTTTTCCTATCCCATTGAAGGCCATACACAAGTTTTCCATACTTTGTTGCATTTCAAGTACAACTGAATTGAAATATGAAAGTGGTATAATACCTTTATTTATAAAGATACACCAACATTGAACCACCTCCTACATTAGTCTTGATCCTTGATCCATAAAAGAATAGCTTCCATAGATGATCCATTAGCTCATTAGGCTTGACCAAATATGGAATAAAAGAACCTTATTCATGTAGTAAATATTCTCCTAGGCCTACTTATCTAAAGAAATTATATGGATCATCTTCATTATGTTCAACTCCCTACTCATTAAGAAAAATTTTAGGTGTGCCTTAAAGAGAAAAAACTAGTTCTTGATCAACATGGAAATATCCTTCATCAAGAATAGTGAAATTAAAATTGGATACCTTAGGAATATAAGGTTCTATATGACTCTTAATAATTGGTTCTAATTCTATCTTGACTTTGGTGCCATACCTAGTCCTAAAAACCATGAAAGACAAATCTAATGATAAGTATCTTGCAATCTTGGTTGTGAACTCTCTAAATAGACATAGGGAAAAGTGGGGTGGTAGGTATATTATAAAAACATCTTGAGGAATTGAAAAAGTAGGGAAAGAATGCAATGTTAATTTCAGATCTTTGATGATACCTATAGTCTTGGTGGTTTTCCCATCTAATTATAAAACTCTTTTAGTGATTAGCTCATATTTTAGACTTGTTTAGGCATTATAGAGGTACTAGCACCACTATCAATCATACAATTATGAACCAAAGACTCACCTATAATGATATAAATATATAATGGAGAAACATTATCATTTTTGAATTGTTTCCATCCTTTAGATTGAGATTCATTCATGAGAACTTTTCTCTCTTTCATTGTTGATCTAACTGCAATGTTGAGATTAAATAGTTCCTCTTGAAGTATATCTTTTTGTCTAGGAATGATCAATGTCTCCCACATTTAAATATCCAAATGTTCCTTCTTAATTTGGTAAAAATTATTGATATAATAACTATCAACCTTTGGCTATCCTTTAAGAACAACAATACCATCTTGAGCTTGTGAAGATTGAGGTAGAGGAACAACTCTCACATTCTGATTTTTTTGCATCTCTTTCACTTTAGGGGTTTTATTAGGCTTATTTTTCACTTGAGACATTTGAGGAGGTAAGATTAGTACTTTACTTACCTCTTGATTACCTTTTATTTCTCTTTTTTGAGCCCTTGTGTTGGCTTCCATAGGAGTATCAACATTTTATATTCTTCCAAACTAATTCATTTCCAAATAGTTTCCTTCTTGCCAATAAACAAATGTGGAATTTGGTTGCACTTTCCTTTGATTAGCTTCTCCTTGTGGTGGAATTTAAAATTGTGGAGTTTGAGAAGTTTGAGAATATTGAACACCTTATACCATGGGGGTTTGATTGAACACACCATTTGAGTGTATAATATGATTTTGGAGTTGATCATAAAGAAGGTACCATGACTGATCATGGACTAGATTATCTTGAGCTAGAACTATGGATCGTAATCCACATTTTTAGTTTTTTTAGAGAAATTAACTTTTCATCATAGATGTACTTGGAAAGTTAAATGATTTGAATATTGACCTCCTCTTTCATAGGTCCCCTTTTTATTTTCGTCTAAGTCTTGGCTCTCTCCACTAGTACCACATGGCACCTTAGTGATTATTCTTCATGAAAAGGTTCCTAGCTCACCCAAGAATAGTGCCAACTCAACACATGTCATCACAGTAATCCTAAGCAAAGAAGGGAGATATTTTATAAGGTAAAGTCATGTCATTGGTTGATAAAATAATGGGTGAGACCTATTGTGTAGTTATAATGAAAAGGAAATAAACCTTTGACATGGCACCCCCATGCTCATTCTTTGTAAGAGAGTTATTAGCTTCCCCAAGAGTAGCACCAGCTCACCATGTGTAATCATGATGTTTATCCAAGGTAGGTTTCTTTTTGTCAAAGCTATGAATTACACTATTGGTCAAAGGAAGTAGGCCCCATTCCTAACAATAATTCCAAAGGTAGTTTTGATGGAGACATGCATCACCACCATGTTTCTTCTAAGTGTCATGGGAATGATAAGGCATCAGAGTTGTACCATATTTAGGATTTTGAAGATATTCCACAATCATGAGCCAAAACTCCCCCTTATAGTTTTAATGGCCTTATCATGAGCATAAGTGCTAAGTTTTAGGTGTCATTTCCTCATGAGGCCATTTTGTGCATATAGTGAGGGATCTTTTCTTTTGTAGGGGCTGGTAGTTGTTTAATAGTTTTGTCTTTACAACTATTATCAGAGAGTATCTATGGTAATATATTTATTTTTTAATTTGGGTTATATATATTTTAAGGCCTATAGTTCTAAGCCTACTAACTCTTAATGTTTATAATTTCATTACCAAAGTTTTTTTATGAGAGTATTGACTTCATGTAATTCATTAGGAGGAGTAGAGGTAGCCTTTTATCAAATTTTTGGTGAAGGAATAAGAGCCAATGTGGGCAATGAAAGAGGTGTAGGAGTAGGGTGTTGTAATTCTGGAAACAAAGGAATAGGAAGACTTGGATCAATCTTAAAAACATGGATAAGATAATTATCAACCCTTATTTCCACCTCATATACATCAATAAATGTGTTTCCCCCATTGATTTAATCATTATTACTATGCCACTATTCAAATCCCTCAAATAGTACAAGAATGCATAGCTTGTAGTGGGTTTGACTATATCTAGGATTCTATCGCAAGTCATTTTAAATATATATTTGAAATCAACTATGTATTCTTAAGTATCCCTCTTTATAGTAGTCAATTATTACACCAAGGACAAGTGATCACTCTGATCCTCAAAATTATTGCACAATTATTCTCCCAATTCATTCCAAGTAGTAATAGAATTTGGCCTCAAGCCTCTATACCATTGAATATCTTTCCCTTTGAATGAAGTGTCTCACAATGTTATTTCCACATTCTCTTTTATCACATGATGTACAAAAAATATGTTAGTAATGTCTCGTATATGTTGAATATGAGTAGTGAAATCCTCTCTATTGAAATGTGGGATGATTTTAAGGGAATCAACAAAGATATCATCATATTAATATAAGATTATGGGGATACCACCATTGAAAGGAAAAAATATTGATTTCTAGGCACTACCACCTTGAAATTAGGAATCAAACAAAAACTTTCTATAGATAGATTTACAACAACAAAAAAGACCTTTATGGATAAGTGTGTAGAGTAGAAAATCTCTTGTTCTTATCTAAATGACAAGGTAATTCTAAAAATTCAAAAGGAATACCCTTATCAAAGGATATTGTAGTTACCTTTGGCATGAAAACTAGACACTGATCTAATTCTTGAAAACTCTTTGGAATCACCAGATTCTAGATGTAGATGGTATAACAACTACAAGTATGTCAAGACCAACATGAATCTTGAGTAATCCTCTTGAATTTGGGTACCACTGAGCATGTCAAGAACTATTGTGACTTTGATTTCCACCCTTTGAGGAGGTGTTTTAGGTATCCTCACTAAATTTACATAATGGGAACTCTCTAAGTTTGTGGTTGGCCTATGACTAAAGGGAACCTCCAGAGATGGATAGATCCCTTGATGCTACACCTATACTATCACTACACCTACTCAAATTACAATGAAAATGGAAAGAGAAAGTAGAAAGTAAATAGAAAAAGAGGTGATGCACTAGATTGTAGGTATCTTCCTCTTGTCTATGATTTGATAACAAAACTATGACAAGTCTAAATATAATCACACAACTTCAAATAGTTTCTTTAGCA
Source organism: Torreya grandis (assembly GCA_037957365.1). Taxonomy (NCBI): domain Eukaryota; kingdom Viridiplantae; phylum Streptophyta; class Pinopsida; order Cupressales; family Taxaceae; genus Torreya; species Torreya grandis. The sequence goes on from JARHVA010001644.1 coordinate 384,303, forward strand.
TATGTATTTCAATATGGAGGTTGTAGATGATACATTAACTAAGATGAAAATTCAAGAAGCCTAAGATGAGGCACTAATGAAGGTTTTCCATAGTTAAAATTTTCATAACCAATTTATACATAGTGCATGACCTGAAAGAAGATAACTTACTCACAAAGAGTAAATAATTAAGAGGACAAATGCAAGGATATTGAAAATTAACACTAACATTCATCAACAATACACCATGAAAACACTAAATATGAGTTGAAGAAGGAAAAATAAATTTTGAATTCCCTCCAAAAAAACAACAACAAGCATCAATTTTAGTAGGGCTTCTCCATACTAACATAGAGGATCCTTTACAATATCCTTTCAAAGAGTATATATAGAATAATGGAGAAGAGATAGATAAGGTGGACATGTAGAAAGATGATTATTATTGTCATCTATCATGAAACCAATTACAATGCCAATATAAGGTGTAACAATAGTCCTATCATTCATATTCAACATGTGTTGGCTTGGATTGATGATTGAATCATGAGAGGTGGCATAGAAGTGGCTCTTCACCTTATATGACTCACCCTTTCTCTCTTGAAACTACACTTTCTTGATTCAGGAATCACAAGTTGATATCTTGACGCATGGCTTATTTGACCTCTTCGACATCTTTATATGTCATTTTTGGATCTTTCAATGAATATTTCATCTTGGTAAAAATTAGACTTAAGTTTTAAATCTCTTCATACTATGATCTATGTGATTATAACCTGCAACATCATGCCTAAGCTTGTTTGATCCAAAGGAATACAATAAAGACAAGTTCATGTCTTCATCCAAGCTCTAGTATTTATTTGAATATTATCATATTAATATTTTAAACTTCATTTAGGTCTTGTAAAAGATAATACAACCTATGTCCAAGCATGTATGTCATATTCAATTGATTATCTATTTATTAGGTTTTCACAACCTACTAGCAAGGAGTTTGGAGGGGTTATATGTATTCTTGAGAGTATGTTAAATTATAATAAGGTCTCAAAGATGGTACTTGACTAATTTTTTTTTTGAGATTTATCTCTAGGCCAATGAATTCCTCACTACTTGAAAAATCTTGATGTATAGTGTAAATACATTAAAATGGGCTTTAAAAACTACCAAAAGACTATGTTCATCCTTGTCTCTCAACATCATGAAGTGGATAAACTATTTGTGCATTAGAAATCTCAACCTACATGTAGTAATTAGAAATGGATTTTATATAACCTGCATAATATTCCAAGGAATCCATTAGATGCTTATAGGGGTGTCATGAAGTTTCTTGTTTCCATTGATGACCTTAATAAGGTCTACCACTTCATCAATGTAAGAAATGAAAGTCTTCATCTTAGTTTGGTTTAGTTATTTGAAGCCTATATTATCACCTTAAAATTATATTTAATGGGTTATTTAGTTACATTATACTTGTTCCCATTCCTATAAGGTCTCTTTAACTAGTTGAGAAAGCTTCCACACAACCAAAAACATGAAATTAGGCTAGAACAATGCAATTTTGACCATTTTCTTATGCTTTCACTCCACATGTGCCAATATTATGGATCCAAAAGGTGATAATGATGATTATATATGTTATAAAGGTTTTTTTATTTAATTTAATTTATGTTTGAGTCTATTTGGAGACATACATTTTCATCAATCTCTTTAAGGGAATAAAAAGTAATTTTAGGTCTCCAATTTTCTTAATGATTGTTCATAAAGTATAGGACTTTAATATATTTAAAAATTAAATGAAATTAGATTTAATATGAATTATAAACATCCCCTAATGTAATTTTATCCCATGGATCTACTCAACCAACTTCTCATGTGAGAAAAATTACCTTCTCAAGTTTGCAGGCCTCTAGGTGCCTATTCAAGATGACTATCTTGAGCAAAAATCCTTTTTCATGCTTGTTTTTTGTTTTAAATGATTATTATATTTTGGATAAATAATAAATGAGGTATTAATATATTTTTATATAACACTTTACTCACCTAATGTCCTTAATACCTTCGTTAGCCATGGTTGGGGTTTCTTAGCGATTTAGGGGTTTTGACCCTAAATGTCTTCTTTTGGTGTTTTCTCCTCTTTGAAAGGATAATATTCAATTTTTACGTGTTATAAAAATTATCCACACTTTAATTATACCTCATATATCATTTTTAATTCAATTTTTTCACCTTTCTACTCATGTTCATACTTGTAGCCTATGTGTTCTCTCTTAGCCCTATCACCTTCCCAGAGCTTGAGAATGACTCTCATGAGTCTATACATTTATATAGATAGTTTTATATGAGATATATGATGTTATTTTAATTTTTTTGGGTTTTATTATGATTATAAACCTCCATAAATTAATTGAAAACATCTTTTCTTTATTCTGTAGTCTTATGGGTGCATCTTCCAAGCTCAAACACTATTGAAACCCTACTCTTGGACTGGTCTTTCCTACTTATAAAAATGTAAAAGTGATCTTGGAGATAAATTAGAGATAATTTATTTTTATTTATACCTCCTCTCAATTTATATACAACATGAAATTTTCCTATAACCCTTCATTCTTAAACTACAGACTTGACACAGTCCATTTGAGTGTGCATACATCAACTATCTTATTTTACCATTTTGATAATGAATGATATTTAATGAGTTTTATAGAATTTTTTGAGTTATGATAATAATTATTATAATATCACCAATTAATGATATACCTTACCCTTGGTTTTAGGTCTATTACTTCTCTCTTCATACTTGAAACCTTGTCCAAGTGCTTTAACTCAATAGCCTTCATGGCATACCACCTACAACTTCCTATCAAATATGATCATGGAACCTATAATATATTTTTTTTTAATTATATTATTGTCTCATACACTTCCCATGAATGTTTAAAACCCCATCTCATGTGTATTCTTCCCCAAAACACCCTATATGTTTACCTATAGGACTGTGTTTCTTTCATTTAAGGTCTGTGTGCTTAGATCAGTCCTAGAAAACCACTTTGGATATGAAATTAAGCTTTAGAAAACATGAAATTAGTTATAATTTATTTTTAAATAGACATATCATGTGTTTTGGCTTCTTTCATAAGCCCAAAACCTTTCAAAATGATTAAGCAGCCTTAAAACTTACACTCTCAAACTCTACAAACCTATATCTTCACATTTGACTCATTCATGCATTGGATATTTTATTTTAAATGTTTTATGATGGATTATTATACCTTTAAAAATTCTTTAAAATCTATAATTTGCATAAATGAGCTCCTAAATGCATTAAACAAGAGAAAACTGAGACATTAGGGTTTAGTAGGATTTAAGAGCCAGCTAACTTGTTAAAGATGGTTCATAAATATCTTCCCCAAATCCCAAAACTATTCACATGGATTTTAATTTAATAATCGTGATAAACATATCGTAATGTAATTTGGTCTAATACATATCCTCCTTTATGAACCAACCTCATCAAAATGACTCTCTACACTCTGCCAATGGCTTAATCAAGATATTGTATAGTTTTTTGCCTTATTTGGACATGTGAAATCTATCTAAGCATGGTTTTGATCTTACTAATGTTAGAGGATGGTTTTTAGAGATTATAATATAATGATTATTTTTAAAACCCTCTTAATGAATCCTTTTGATCAATCTTGTTACTGTACATTCACTTTTAGACCTATCTTCTCAAGAAAACTTCCTTATTCTACCAAAATATCCGACTAAAGTTGTGAAATATATGCTATTGGAGTTATTAATATCTTTTATGGTGATGGTGTAACATACCAATATATATTCATCTTCTTTTCCTTCCATTTATTACATCATACAATGTTTGGATGTTAGAGCAATGAGTAAAACATTAATTAAAAGTGAGTATACATTGGAAAAGAAGTATTTTGACACCTTGATTAAGTGTATAGGAAAAATAAATATAATATACTATTAAACAAATGTTAAATGACCACCAAAATATCTCTTTTAACTCTATGCATGGTTTTTACTCTTCTCACTTGATATTCATTACATTAGGCAATAAAAATAGGATAAGTGAAACCTTAAACTCTCTAAAATTACCTTAAACTACTCAAAATGATTATAGATACAAATAATTATATTTGACAACTTTTCTTTTAGATTCATTTATTCACTATAGAGCACCATGATATCTTGGAAGATCACCACCTCATTGTTTTCACCATGTATCACTAGTACCTTTACTTTTACAAACTAACCTTAACATCTCCAAAGTTACCTTAAACTTTGCTAAACTATTTACAAAATAATTCATGAGTGATAATGGCATGAGACTGATTAGATAAGACCCATTTCATGGACCTTAACATCCTAATAAAACTTAGTTTAGACCTTGATACAACCTACAATACCAAACCATGACACCAAAACATACCTATCAATAAGATTATATACAAGGTTTGATGACTCAGTTAACTATTTTGAATAAACCTTGGTTAAGGGTGGTTGATTTGCTTACAGCAACTATATAACTTCATTCCTTGTATGATTAGCTACCATATACTCACCTTATATGGTTGGTAGTGTGATGATTTCCTCTATCTTGATCATCTATCTAGCTGCTCCACCAAATAGATTAAGCACATGATCATTTGTAGATATTTTATAGTCAATATCTCTAGCCTAATAAACATTAAAAAATCCTTGTATATTTACTATTTTATTATTCCCTTGTAGTATATTTCATATTTTTATGTTCTACACAAATATCTAAATATTATCTTCATAATAGTCTAATGTTCATTTTTTAGGTTGGAAATATATCTACTCACAATACCTTCTACATAGATAATGTTATGTCTAGTATATACCATAATATAAATCAAACATCTAAGAACACTTGCATAATATATTCTTGTGTCATGGGACATTGTCCAATTAAAAAAATGACTAATAGGAAAAGGAGTAATCATAGGTTTACTTTCTTCCATTTTAAACCTATGAAATATCATCTCCAAATATCTTATTTGATTCAACAAAGTTTCTTATTTAGTCATTCACTTTTGATTTCCATGCCTAAAATGAATTTTTTAGCATCTAAATCCTTCATGCCAAAACAAGATTAAATATAGGGTTTAACTATCTTAATTATTTCCTTTGTGTTAAAAATTAAAAAAATATTATCCACATATAGAAGAATGAAAAAAAAAATATGACCAGCCCATTTGAAATACACACATTGATTAGTCTTTCTTCATACAAACTTAAGGCATAGAAAAACCTATCAAACTTTTCCTTCCACATCTTTGGTGATCACTTCAAGCCATTTAGTAATTTTTTCATCCTAAACACCAATTCATCATTCCCTTTGACTTTGAAACTTTGTGGTTGCACCATATAGATCTCTTCATTAAACTCCTCATGCAAAAATGTATTATTTACATCCATTTTTTCTACTTAGATATCAAAAGAAATAATCACAAAAAATATAAACATAATATAGATTAATTTAGCAACAATAGATAAATAAATTCCCACCAACTAATAGAATCCTTTTATTACCAAGAAAGATTTTTATTTCTCCATTTATCCTTCTTAATTGTACTTATTATTAGGCACCCATTTGTAGCTAATTAAATTTCTACCAATAGGAAAATTCACTTAATACTGTGTCATATTTTTATTCAATAATTCCATTTCTTCAGTCGTGGCCTTATTTAAGAAATAATTTTACTTTGATTCAATGGTCTTTATTATAGTCTTATAATTTTGATAAGTAATAGATATCAATGATAAAACATATATATAACATAAATAAGGTGAGCTATACCTTTATGTTTTCCATCTAGTTTGATTTGATATTCTCAAGACTAGAATTTTATATCCTTCTTTATTTGATTCATAATCCTCCACCTTGAATTTGAGTATTCCTTAGGAAACTCCCTTTCTAGTTCATTTTTTTAATTGATTCATAGTCAAACACAAATTCTCCCTCTTCTAGTTCAACATGCATCCATTTTTTTGTGACTCCTTTATCACTCTTATTGAGGAAGAAAAAAATATCAAACACATATGCAAGTTATTGATGTCTTTTGTCTCCCATCATGTTCTAATATATATTGGATAAATAATTGATAGGATAGGTATTATTTAAATCCCCCCCTCTTTGGTTAGAGAGATATGCATGGAAGTGGATTTAGCAATGGGAAATGTACAAATTAATTAGTATCCTTCTTCTTGTTTGAGTTACCCCTTCCCTACTATACTAGTATGTTATTAATCAGGTAGAGAAGAAACTCTCAAATCGGATCAATAAATCATTCTCATTAGTAGGTAAATTATAAATGTGCTCTAAGGTTCTTTATGTGACATGTATTTTACTCATATTGTTGGGTGACATCTAAAACATCGTAGCAAAAAATTAATAAACTACTAAAATATTTTTTGGGGCATTTCTAAGCATAAGAAAGGTTTTAATCAAGTAGATTTAGTGTATATTTTGTCCCCATGGATTTAAGGGCTTTGGTTCTAATTGATTTTCACTACCAAGGCACAAATCTATGTGTGAAATGTATTATTCAAGCCACTAAAGGGAAAAAGGTATTAAAAATACCTCTTTGAAACTATATTTTTAAGGGTCTCTTCATGGATGAGTAACATATAAGGGTTTAGGAAGTAAAAATATTATCATGTGTGATCCTATAAATGTTGTTGGTTCAATTTTTGTTAAGACTATCATTAGAAATAATTAAACATTACTTTCCATGGAATTGGAAAGGGTTCAATGATGGACTATTTTTAAACCATCACTCTTTGTGGTGTTAACCTCTCATATAATTTCATGGTGTTCACATTGTGTATTTTTATTGTGTTCATGTCGAAATCAATAAGGGATTGGATTTATTGACCTGTAACTAAAATTAATTTTTTTAAAAATTATGATAACCAAGAATCCTATTAGCAGATTATTGATGTATTACTTGTAGGCGTGTTACACAAAATTATAGTTATCTCTACAAGACTAGGGTGGAAGGACTAAAAGTGGTATTTTGAAACCCCCTTTCTAAATTATACTCCTAACAAGGAATACAACTATATTTATCAGTTTATAATAATTATCAAGATTAATCTATGATGTTATATGTAGTCAATAAAATTTGGTTGAGTGTTTGATAATATATGTTTAATCCCTATTTTACTTTAATTTACTTGACCATTTAATCTCGACCTATTTTTCCCCCTTGCTATATCTTAGGCACCTATGTGGACCTATTTATTCTCTAAATTACTATTTGTCAAATACAAAATTGTTCTAATGGCTAAAATCCCCTCTAAGCATTTATATGGATAGATATAGACCCAAAACTTATGTGCTTCCCTAAAGGACAAAAACACCCAGTAAGGTAAAATAGTGGCATATATTTTTGTCCCTTGTGGGATGTTTCTATCCTTCATCCTATAATAGTCATTTTTAGAATTGAAACCCCCCCTTACATTTTGATCCATGATTTTTCAATTTTTAGTGTGAGGTATTCCATTCTAGATTACTATAAAGGCACACTTAAGTCATCTATTCTACCACTTGTCAATTTCAATATAAAGGCATATTTACACTATTATACATTAATAAAAGTTCCCCTATTCCACCCAATTATGATTTTAATAATTTGAGTAAGTCCTCATCCAAGTCAAAAACTTGTTTTATATAATCCAAAGAAAATCATTATCAAGCATTCAATCCATCTCTAGATGCATTCATATGGTCAGAGGAGCACAATTTCACAAATCACTTTGAGTGGGTAAACTATGTTGGATTGAATTTACTCTTTGGAGTACTAGATACATAAGTAAAATGTAGTCATCATGGTGGTGATTTGGGTTAACTTATCCCATTACACTCCCCCATTTTCTATATATAAGTTTTCAATCATTTAAATCCTTATTAGGGTTTCAACTTTGAAGAAGCTATTTGTAGGTATCTGATCACATCCGAAGGTCAAATATCTACATACAGACCTAATACAATGTTGCAAAAATGATCATGATTTGGTTTTATTATTTTTCAAAAGAGGATAATATTAACCAATTTAATATTATAGTGGCAATTGATCTTTTCCCTAGTTAGACAATCTTGTCATTCATCATTTTTAGTCACATCTTCTAGGAACTTAAAGAATCAATCCTTATCAATTTGTTCCAGCCTTATATCAACTCACATAGTTATATCTAAGATATTAAATAACTAAGTTTTTCATTAAATTAATAGTTATCCTCTTTTATTTCAATTTCACCTTGTTACCTTAAATATTTTGATTTCATTTTTCTAATCAAAAGTTCATTTACAACCTTCTATTATATTATATTCAATTTATCTCAATTAGGTTTTATTGATGTGGTTTTTATACACACCAATTCATAATGACGCAGCCTATAAAGTTTTAGGATCTCAATGGATATAAACTCCACTCTAAGGCATAAGTTGTAGGTATGCAATTTGAACAACCAGGTGATGGAATAATATGTAGGGAATGAAAGTTGTTAACCAGGACTATGTATGAATGGATGGTTACTAATAGATTTTCAAAACTAGGAAATTTGGTAAATGGGTGGATACTAATCTAGAGTGGGTAGGTATCATAAATAAACTTAAAAAATAGAGGGAAAGGTAGAGTAGAAAAGAAGGACTCTATGACTTTAGGAATTACCTCTCAGGGTTGATTCTTAGTGGAAAAGTGCTTTTAGAACCAATGTTTATTGCTAGTAGCTTCTACACACATGAAAACAATCATGGTCAAGTAGTCTAGGATAGTTTTATATAAGAAACTTAAGGATCTCAATCAAAGCTTACTCCTTTTAGAGTAATTGTTGTACACTCGTATTTAGGAGATTATGACTCAAACGAGGGAGATATCTGAGATAGTTGTTTCACTTACACATAAGATTATATCCTTAAAAACAGCTATACACACTTATAAATATGAGATAATCAACTTACTTTTCAATAATCAATATAATTGTTAATTCTTCATAGCTATTGCATTTCTAAAACTAGCATATTAATCATAACAAGAAGAATTCCTCATAATTTTTACACACTAATAATTTTATGAATCAAACAACCAAAAGAGATAAACCTAATTAAAAATAATTTGGAGAGAAAATACATCAACATATGAATGACAATCCAAATTGATTTGCTTCTATATTGAATTTTCTAACCCTTAAAAATTAGGGTTACATATGTTTAAATAGACTTAGAGATGGGTCACCTCATCCTCCAAGTGCATGCAAAAAAATATGATTACATGACATAAATAGAACCTCAGTTCTAACTCTAGCTTTAAAATTATATGTAATCTATACATATAGTTAACTTACATTTATCCAAAATAAATTTAGCCTTTATAATGTGATGTAATATGTGCATGCTTACAAATAATTTAGGAAAATTTTACTTTAACTTATAACATAAGTATACTATGAGTACAAAATTCATGCCACTATCTTGATATGCATAAAACCATCGTTTCAACTAAGGCTGGGTAGATGTTTGCATGTATGTATTAAATTTTTTGGGAGTCATTGTTGTTGATTTTGGTGATGAATTAGAAGTTATAGCATCATTCTTATTATTCACCTCCAAATCAAGATAACATTTATGACCCACATCATGTTGTTTCCTTATGATGTCTAAGTTGAGTAACAATGGTTTGTGCATCTTGTTAACCTACTCTAGGAGTTTTTCATGCTCGGCATTTGTATTTTATAAGTTTATCTTGAAGATTTCAACTTTTATTACCTTATTTATTGCAAAACTCAACTCAACTTCAATTTATTTAAGTGTTAATCCTTGAAAACTCTGCTTATAACACTCATATGCTTCCTAAAGGATTTGATCAAAATTAATTCTATTGATAACCTTGTTTATATAATTCCTTTCCTTTGATAATTTCAATTCATCTAAGATTTTTAAGATGAGATTTTCATGTTCTTGATATTTTGGCATGCAATCCACTCCCTAACTTCTTGAGTTCCAATCACTACCAAATTTAGGGAATTTGCTGCCTCTATTGGAGGTATAACCACTAAGAGGGGGTTTCAATTAGTTTAAAAATAATTACTTCAATTTCATATATCATCCCTTAATCAATGAAATAGATCTAGAGATATAACAATGCATAAACAATCATTCTTATGAGTAAGAAGTGGAAACATAACCCATGAACACAAGATCTATGTGGGAAACCCTCTTTGGGAATAAAACCCACTAATGCATAGCTTGGACTACAGGTCATATAAGCAATGAATGAAAAATTTATGAGGCACCAACCCCATAAGGGGCACCAATCCCTCACTAGTTAAGCACCAACTCAACTACTCCTTTAGCAAGCTCCAACCTACAAGGAGGCTCCAACCCCCTAGGTAACCCAACATAAACTCAAAAACTTTTAATTTTTTATCACCCTTGGACACTTTTTTATTCAATCAATTTAATATGACCTACTTTTTATATTCTCACTCTTTAATCTCTCTTAAATAGCTTATTAGGCCTTCTCGCACAAATAGCCCTTTCCTTAGCAAAATTAGGTCAAATGACCATGCTCAACACTTATATAAAAATATTTAAATATTCATGTCATATTTATAAAACCTCTTTGGATATATTCAATTCCTTTGATAATTTTCAAAATTCTATATCATTTGCTCATATGTTGTATATTCTAACTAGTCAAATTAGGCCTATTAGGCCTTTTGTTTATACTTGACTCTTAATCTCACCCTTATTGGTCAAAAAATTAAATCAAAATGATTCTATTAAATTTTAAATATATCAAAAAACAATTTTCACACGTGAAAAACCCACTACATAGGTTGGTCATTACCCTTAAGGGCCAAAATTACCATTAGGCCTTATAGAGATCTAATGCAATTATGCCTTCTCTAAGCGCACGTTTCACTTAGACCTCCTTGGAACACTTATAGACTTCAAAAATGGATAAAAAAATTAAAATTAAACTTTAATACATGCCTTATAATCTATTCTTATTTCCCCAACACCATTTATCTCATTTCACACTTTGAACCACACAATTAGGTCTACTCGCAATTAGGCCTTCTCACTGCCAAAAAGTCTATCTTGTAAATCTGATTCATAAAAATAAATTTGACACATAACCAAAAAAAAAATTAATATAATCTCCATGAAATGATTTTTATTATAATTCATCAAATATGGTAATAGACCCCAAACTGATCAACTTCATAAGTTTACTCATAACTGAACATAGGCCTTAAGAACCCAGTGAAAAGATTTTGAATTTTCACATCTTAATAAGAGTCTATCATGAATAAAAATGTTTTAAAATTAACCTATTATACCTATATAAAACATTCATGATAATTTTATTCATAAAATCTATGTAAAAAGACTCAGAAAAAATAATCTCACTCCCACACAAAAAATTATTTGTAGCTCCAAAAAACACAGTCATGAGAATCAAGGTATAAAACACCTGTTTAAAAAAATTTATGAAATAAAAAAGGGTTTACATAGCCATAAAAATAATTATAACATATTTTAATATATGGTTTACAATATTCAATATCAATATTGGTCTTACAGACCAATCTCACATCTTCACCCTACACAGACTTCACTATGTTAGATGGATCACTTTGAGGATAAATTTTTGCTTATGTAAGAGAATAATAAACACTTATAAACCAATGTTATATGAGTTATATGTATTTAAAAATTCCCCCATGCATTTGGAATCATCCCTAATCCTATGAAACCAATCACTACTCTCATTCTCATTCTTGTCTATTTTTTTCAATGTCTTGCTCATTAGGCCTGTTTAGAGATAGGTCAACTTCCATGACTAGTTTAACATATTTTTAGTTTTAAAAATAAGAAAAAACTTAAATTATCATAAAAAACAAGTCTCAAAAATTATCTTCCATCCATTTTCATGATTTAACTTGGTCAACTCTGCTTGCTATATCAAAATTTTGAGAAATAAGGGGTTTCCTATAGCTTGTACTCACTATCATGACAAACCAAAACCACCTAGAGAAACCTAAATATTCCTTTACATTTTAAAAACATTAAAATATGTCAAAAATACCATTGTGATCCATAACTAATAATATATTTCCTATCAGGTCATTATAAGGGTTTTATGAGGGTTTTGACTGGTTTCCTTTCTTAGTAATCCTTCATAAAGGATTTTACCTTAAGTCCAAAACCAATGATAGGAAATTAAAGATATAGGCCTTCCAAAAATTCAATTAACTACTCAATATCCCATGAAAATTTTTCACATTCCAATGAGCATAAGAAGTTCTTTCTTGGGTCTGTAACACCCCATTATGTGCACAGAGAAAACCTCAACACCAATTTTCATGCTTTATCCTTTAGGATATGACCTCAAACTTGGTCAACAAAATAAAAAAACCTATCACACCTATTATAATGATTAAAATATCTATATCACCTTTTAAAATGTACTTGACCTCTCATTAAGCCATATTAGGTCTATTTACATACTAGGCCTTGAACTGTTAGTCATACTTATACCATGATTACACCTTAAAACTTCCTGTACTATTCTCAAAACCTCATTATTATGTCAAATTAACTCATAAATTTTTCACAAAATTCCATCCATCATCTCAAAAGTCTCATATAGCTCAACATATCATGCTACCAGGATTATGCCTTATCACTAGGTCTCTCAAGTACATGGCTTATGAACTCAACATCAAGAACAACAATGAAAACACAAAATGACATCAATGACACTTTCATGACATCAATGACAACTTCATGCATACTTTAGAACACATTATCAATAATCTCACCCTTTGTCATTGATGGCAACCACTCATTGATAGCACCTACTCAAAGATGCTTCTCTTACTAGGATACATCTCCTTAATGTAGATCAATGTCCCCATTTGACATTAATGAAAAATCATTACCTAAAAAACACTCCTCATCAACTCCTTCTAATCAGTTTTACTTGCTTAGTGACTAATAGGAATAGGATTCACACCTAATTCATGTTTTAGATGTTCAAAATTAGCCTTTGTAAGGTGTTTAGCCAATATATTTACAATCTGATCCTTGGTAGACATAAATTCAAGCTTAATACTTTGTTCACTCACCTGTTCTCTTAATAAATGATACTTGATAGGGATTTTTTTGGTCCTTAAATGCATGACAGGACTCTTTAAAACACTTATGACACTAGTATTATCACCAAAATTAAGAATAGGACCATTAAAATCCACCTTATAGTCTCTCAAGGTTTGTCTCATCCACAATACTTGAGTACAACATGAATGTGATGCAATATACTCAACCTCACAAGTAGATAAATCCACTAATGGTTGTTTCTTTTTTGACCATGAGAGTAGTCACTTACCTATGAAGAAGGCTCCTCCCCTATGATGGGTGTCATTATTACCCCTTCATTTAACCAACTTATGTTGGTGTCAATTCTTACCAGGGTAGTGTCTAAAGTTGTCTGCCATAAAGCACTTTATTGATTTTAGGTTAACATTACTATTTTTGGGGTTTTTTGATGTTATGTTGATCTATTTATTCTCTAACTCCTAAACTAATGCTAAAAGGAAACAATCTTACATAAAATATAAACAAATAAATTTGAACTTAATTAAAGAATCTAGAAATGATCACACACTACTACAAAACTAACCTAAACTAAATTCAAATTCACACTTGTAAAATCAAAATTATGAGAATGAAAATAATTAAATGTTTATGCTAAAAGTAACACATCATCCATTCAATTTACCCTTTAGGTTATCAATCTTAATTTTGAAAACATATATATGCATCAATCTTAATTGAACTAAACAAGAATTAACATATAAATACCAAAATAAATATCATGTCTCCCTAGGGAGTGGGCCCTTGCTCACCCTCAGATTCAGGTTTAAACCAACTCAGTTCTAAGATATTCTTCAACACATGAATCAAGAGAGAAACTATTGCAATGCTTTTGTATTTCAATAACCAAAATTACAATATCTTTGTGTGTATGCATATATGTTACAAATCTAATCATGGATCTATCTATTTATTCTATGCAAATAGACTATTTATCCCTACATTCTAAGTAACAACTTGACTAATTTGAAATAGAAAGATATTCTAGAGAGATTGGGTGATATAGTTAGAATAGAAGGACATTGTAATGAGAAATTTGAGGAATCAAAAGATCCATATCAGATAATAACTACCACACCTAAGTATATTTAGTGAACAAATCCTTACATATATGATATTTATATCTTCTGTATTTAGCATTTTGACCTAGAATAACAACTTCCAAAAGTGGAAGACTAAACAAAAATATAAAATTATTTATATACATGCACATAAATAGAAATGTCAGAAAGAGTCTTCTAGATTATCATAAAGAAGGTGCAAAAGCTATATGAACCCTTTAGAAAATGATATGATCAATTTTGGAGCAAATTGGGTCAATTCATAGTAAAACTAATGAAATTCATAGCTTAATATCAAAATCCATAACTACTTGATGAAATCCACACCTGACTAGTTAAATCTATAGCCCACTGATGAAATCTATAGATGGCTGGTGAAATCCATAGCAAGTTTCAAAATATGTAGCTAGGTCTCAAATTATTATTTATTTATCTTGAATCATCCTTATCTTCATGAAATCTTTCAAAAACTCATATTAATTCTACTATTGTCTATACATATCAAAATGTGAAGACTAAAATATGCAAATGGTCAGAACATAATGCAAAGAAGATAGACTTAGACTTTATATGAATCTGTATAGATAAAAGCGTCTATTTCTTACATTATGATATTTATAAATATCAATATTACATATAATGCTCAACTATTTGACATATTTAAGGTCATAACTATAGTAACAGTGAGTCATTTTATGGACTCATCACACTAGTGCTCTTTCTGTCATAAAGACTTCCAACTCAATTTGCATCTGTATAGGCTACTAGATCAAACTTCTCACTCTTTGGGTACTATAAACTATACTTCATAGTTCTTTTGATATACCTAAGTATCCTCTTGGCTGCTTATAGATGAATTGCCTTATGATCTATTTGAAATATTTCCACAAGACCTATTACTTGCATGATGATAGGTCTAGAGGTAGTAGTATATAACAAACTCCCAATCATGGATCTAAATTCTATTTTATTGACCCTTAAGGATTCATCCTCCTTACTTAGCTTGAATCTTGTAACCATAGGTGTACTTACATCCTTAAAATCTTCCATTTCAAAATTCTTTAACATTTATTTTATATACTTGACCTATGAAATGAGCATACCGTTTTTAGATTGATTGATTTGAAGTCTAAGAAACAAGGACAGTTTTCCAATCATAGACTTTTCAAATTCTGACTTCATCACTTCTGCAAAGGCCTTGGTCATGTTCTCATTAGTTCCACCAAAGATGATATCATCCACATAGACTAACATGATCTAGAGATCATTTTATAAAATTTTCCAAATCAGATTAAGACCTGTACCATTGCATAGGGCTCATTGAGATCTTTCTAATGCTATGTAGAACTCCAAAAATAGAGCTCATTTGATCCTTGTGTAACTGGTCAAAATAGGTCAATAGGTAGTCAAATCTATTCAAATGGAAAAATTGACCATAATGGAATGTGTATAATCTAGTTCCAGGATGTATAGATCATCTCAAGATTTCTAACGCATTTTGAATGGACCAAATCTAAGTCCGTATGTGGAAGTTATGACCAGTTAAACTTGGTCAAAATGATGACATGGTAGAAACATGGACCAATAAGGATGTGACATGTTACAATTAGTTTGTGTAAAAAAATTAGGTTTAGTTTTCATCTTTGATAGCGTATGGGTTTTCTGAAGGTTTGATCTTTTCAAAGCCAATGTCATCCCAAGCAATGTGGGATAATGATAAGCATTGGAGCATGTATTTGCCAAGTTAGGAATTGAACTCTCAACCTCTAAGAAAAAATTATAAGGCCTTACCATTATGCCCATAGGCCTGAATGGCTATATAAAGACATGATTTACTATTTGAACACCAAGTTTCAACTGATTGTGATAAGGTATAAAGGACCCGATTATACTCTTACTTTGTTTTGAGGCATCTAGATTGATTTCTAGGCTTCAGAGTGAAATAGTGAAATGTTTTAGACTTTGAGACGGTTCCATCCATATTTTGAGTGTCTATATTTGAGGTTATTTGATGCCATTTTAAATGTCTCAAATTGAAGCTTTGTATATTTTTTAATGGCCAATATAGAGACCATTCTACATATATCCTAAGTTTTGAAGGACTTAGAGAGCTTTTTAGAATTTGGAGTGAATTGATGAAATGTTATAGACTCAAAAATGGTTTTTTCGATATGTATATTCCTTATTTGAGTTCATTTTAGTCATGTTTTAAAGTCTTGAATGATACTTTTGGTAGAAAACTTCAAGAACATGAGATTTTTATCATGATAGGAAGGTTAAAAGTTCATTTGTGGGTATCAAGACTTTTTGAAGGTCTATTGATGAGTTGTATGAAATATTAGAGTGTCTATTTGACAATTGTAAGATTTTGGCCATGTACTTGTAATTTATGGAATTTATCAATTTCTATTTTAAGCAAACTTAGAGACATAGCCTGAATAGTGGTTAAACTCTATTATCACATGCTTGTCATCGATAATTTCTATTTGTGCATTCTTTTTTTTACATTTAATTTCATTATTAATCACTATTGAATGCATAACTAGCTAAATACGATAAATTAATAGATAATTGACAACTTCAGGTTTAAAAATAGGTTGAATGATTTTTATGAATGAGTTGTAATACAGTTCATTCATTTATCAACCTTAAAAAACATTTGTAAAAGGTCAAAATTGTTATAATTCCTTTGATCATATCAAGAAAATGAGTGTTTGACAAAAGTACCATTGTAAAATTCTTTGCACATAAAAATCAATGTAGAGTTTTATGGATCACACTATCAATTAATGAACATTTTTAATCTTGATATATAGGTTACTATGTACAACTCCTCTTGAACCCTTGGTCCAAAATGTACTTTTCTATTCTAGCATACCAAACTCTAGGAGCTTATTTTAGAACATAGAGGGCCTTCTTCAACCTATAGACATAGTCCTTGTTATCAATCAATAGGAAACCCTTAGGCTGTTAAATATAAACTTCTTCTAAGTTCTGATTTAGGAAAGTTAACTTAATATCCATTTGGTATATCTTGAAGCCTTTCAAACTTGCATAGGAAATAAACATCCTAATGACCTCTAACCTTGATACAAGAGTTATATTTTCCTCAAAGTCCACTCTTTCTACTTGAGCATATCCTTTGCATAAAAGTCTAGTCTTATTTATAGTGACCTCTCCATTCTCATTCAACTTGTTTCTAACACCTATTTACTACCAATGATGTTTTTAATTTAACTTAGGATATCCCAAGTTTCATTCTTTGTAGATTTTTTAATGGCCAATATAGAGACCATTCTACATATATCCTAAGTTTTGAAGGACTTACCTCTCCATTCTCATTCTTCTCAATTTAATTTAACTCCTCATTCATTACATCTAACAAAAACTTATCTTCACTTTATTCTACATAGTTTTTAGGTTCATATTGTGAAAATACGGCATTATTTTCTTGATTAGCATCACTCACCATTATTCTCTTTATTTATATACTTGAAATTTTTTTTCCAATGATCTGAGATTTAGGATGATCCTTTTGAATCTACCTAAAAGGACTTTTTTATTCCTCTCTCCTCAAATTCTTCTTCATCCTCATCTATCTCTATTGTTCCTTCATAATTCTTTGACTTAGAATATGATTTCTTTGTCTTGTAAACCTTCACATTTATGTTTTCCACTACTTTTTGAAACCTCTTGTTATAATATTTGTAGGCAGCACTTACTGATGAATATCCTAGAAAAAAGCCTTCATCATACCTTGATTCAAACTTGCCTAGTTCCGCATAATTTTTATTGATATAGAATTTAATCCCAAACACCTTAAAATGCTCAACATTTATAGGTCTACCATTCCATAACTCATATGGAGTCTTATCATCATTGACCCTAATATGTCCTCTATTCAAAGTGTAAATTGTAGTACTTATAACTTCTCTCCAGTAACTTGGTCTCATTCAACATGGTCCTTACCATTTCTTGAACTATTCTATTCTTTCTTTTAACCACCCCATTTTGTTGAGGTATTTTAGCAGTTAAGAACTATCTTCTTATTCCATTAACCTAACAAAACTAATGAAACTCATTTTACTAAAACTCTCCTCCTTTATTAGATATAAGACACTTGATGTTCACATTAATCTCATTTTCAACCAAAGCTTTGAATGTTTTGAACTTACGTAGAGATGTTGACTTCTTAAAGAAAGCTACCCAAGTCATTCTTGTGAAGTCATCTATAAGCAACATGAAGTAGTTGCCACCTTGAATACATTGACTCCTTGTAGGATCAAACAGATTAGTATGAATTAGTTCTAAAGGTCTAGTCGTAGAATATTCTTTAGAATTGAATCTCCTCCTACTCTGCTTACCATGTTGGCATGCCTTGTAAAGAACATCTACAAGTTTAGAAATTTTGGACATATTCTTCACAGATCCCTTGGATCTGATCCTAACTATATTGTCAAAGTTCACATGACCTAACCTCCTATGCCCTAACCAAATTTTATCTACCTTGTTCATGAAGTACTTCTCTTTTCTGATCTCATTTAGTACATAGAAATTATTCTCAGTCCTCTTGGCTTTGGGAATCAACCTTCCTAATTTTGATCTCTTTATCTCAAAACCTTTGTCATGAAATGTTAGGGTATATCCTTAGGTGCACATTTGACTTACACTCAACATGTTGTGTTTCAATCCATATACATATAAAATATTTTATGTCTTGGTATTCCCATTGTCCAAGATCAAAGTACCTTTGCCAACTATGTTAGCAAATGTGTTATCCCTAAACCTTACTAAACCTATGACATTCTTATTCAAAGTGATGATTTGTTTTATCTCATATCATGTAACTTGAATAGCCACTATTTATGTACCACTTCAAATATTCATTTTGAGTATGAAAAGTAGTTTGAGCTATCATAGATTCCTCTCCTCTAGATTTATGCTTCTCTTGAAATTTTCTTATAATATCTACTTTATTGATCCATTATTTAGATTCATGAATCCATGTCTTTTCAACATGACTAGTTTTCCTTATAGATATTATCTTACACTCTCTTTTAATGTGTCTATTTCAAGTCTAAATAAAAATAGAGAAGGATAGGGATAAGTGATTAGAATAAACATGGATTGGTTTACACACCATATCCAGACATTGTGAGCACTCTTCTTTGGCCAGGGAGGACCACCTGCAAGTAAGAAAGCAATAACATAAAAATATATGTTAGTAGATATATGAGTGGGCTGCCAAGTTATGCACTTGTTCTAGGAAGTGTCAAACTTCCTTACAGGTGGCAGTCCACTTTTGAGAAACAAAAGAGTAATAAATAGTAAAGAGAGATATGTTACCATTATTCACAACTTGAGTGCAGCAGAGAGTAACAGAGTGCAGGTGGTATATTTAGTTTGTATTTTAGAAGTTGTCTAGGTAGGTTTTAGAGAGGTTACTAAAAATCCATAATTTCCAACATCAATTACGTTGCCAAGGTCAATGATCAAGTGTGACTGATATCAGTTTATGATTGATGTTGGTAGGGGTAATAATTTCTTAGGAACTTATAGAAGACTTATGTGGGTCTGGGAAATGGTTTTTGTCCAGTCTGTAAGGTTGGGAGAGTTGTGTGTGTGTGAGAGAGAGAGAGTATTATGTGGATGGGTTTGGTTAGAGGTTTGGTGTGTTGGAATAAGGGGAAATAAATGAGGAAGCTTTATAACTCCTTCACAGGGGTTCAATCAAGAATGTGTAAAATAATAAATAGTAGATATAAAGTGATTATAAAGTAAATACTTAAAGACTTATAGAATAAGTGATGTACTTAGTTGAAGAGGTGATTGAATGATAAGTTCCAAATAGATGGATCCTATAAGTCTTGTTGAACTAATGCCTTGAATAGATAAAATAATCATGTGCTACTAGTTCTCAAGAGCTTGGTTCCTAATCTGGATTGACTTCTACAAGGTAATAGTAAGCCAAGATGTGGAAATTTGGATGTCCAAAATCATGTATGCAAATAAAATGAGATTTTTTAATTTCTATTGACCTGAACATTAGTTTGGAGTTTGGCTTAAGTAACCAACATTGATGATCCCATCAACATAAATCATGGGTTAACTGATGTTGGTGGCATGAGAATACGTAAAAGGACTATTTTTAGCCTATTTTCTATTCTTTCTCATGCCAAGTGTGGTATCTGTTAGGAAATGGTAGAAATGGGAGGTTAAGAAGGATGTAGTTGGTTAGGAATTTATTTTTGGGGTAAGAACAAGTCATGGGTAGTTAGGTTAAGGGGACTAAGTCTTGAGGTGACTCAGAGGGTAAGAATTAGTCTTAGGATGAAGTGGCTAGGTAAGGTGGCATAAGTGGTTTTTAATTAACTTAATTAAATATTTTGAATTAATTAAATGTGTGAGGGGTAAAAGCATGGGTTAGGAAGGCTAATTATTATTATTTAAAAGGGGCTCAAAAGGTGTTTTGACATAGAGAGTTATGCATGTGTGTTATGTAATTTTGGTGTCTACATTTTCCCCTTTTTATCTTGAAATTTGTACTGACAAGTTATAAGAAAAAAAATAGGAGTTAGATGCTCCAAGTATTGGATGAGGTATCCCCACTCAAAATGGGAATTGATGATGGAGAAACTAGAATCAAATACTAGTTTCATAAGAAGTGAATTGGGTGAGTGGATGAGAACATGGTATCACTACTTACACATATACTATTATGAGCTATAGTCAACAAAAGAAAGAATAGGTAAGGTGGAGGAGGACTCAGATAGAAATAACTAAATCATAATTTGTAAGTGATAGTTGATAAGGTCAAAACAATCAAATTTATAGCTCTAATGGTCCATGTGTGTCAGGTATCTAAGGTAAGAAGTGCCCCTACAAAACATAAAAGGTTACAAGTGATAGGACTAACTCGGTCACCATCAAAAACACCTAATGTACATGCATGTGTATAATAGCCAACTATAGTGGGATAGCATAAGCAATCAAGACAAATAATGTAAGGTTAGTTTAAAAGGGTCAATGATCGAGGATATATTCATGATCTCTAGTCAAAGTTGTCATGGGTGGAGATTTAAGTGATCTCCAAAGGTAGTTATGATGGTTGGGGGGACATATGTGATCTCCAAGTTGGTTGTTATGGTTAGGGAGATATACATGATCTCCAAGTTATTCCAAACTAGGGGTAAAGTCTAAAGGGTTATGGTTGTTGGTGAAAACTCTAATTCAAGGGTCTTGACATCAATTATATCACTAATGTCGATAGGAAATAGTGTTGATGTCAATGTATTAGGTCCAAGATGTTGACATTAGTGGGTGACCAAACCCAATAAAAAGGGGTTTGATAGCCCACCAAAACTCATTTACATCATTTAATTGGAGAGAAAAAGAACTCTGAGTGTTGGCGAGATGGTAAAGCTAGGAGGGGACCTAGTTGGAGGTACATCACCATAAGTGCCAGCTATTCTAGCCCAGAGATGGAGAGATGAGGTAAGATCCCCTTCAATTTGATTTTGAATTTAAGTTTATTAATTTTCTATTTTAGGCTAAATTTGAATTTTAGGGGGAAAGAATGCTATTAGAGGGGTAGGAAATGAGGTAAGGATAGGTTTAGATGAACTTGTGAGGGGTTTAGGGGTATTTTTTAGGCTAAAATTTAAAGTTGGGAAATGGTTTATTTGACCCTAGGGCCAAACTAGTCACCAATGTTTGTGGGGTCCACTGACATCAACTGACATAGTGTCAATTTTGATAGGGTCTACTGATGATGACTAACACAAAACACTGATGTTAGCATACAAAACTAATGTTGGTGACCTTAAAGAACCTAAAAAATGAGAAAAGGTAAATTTTGTATCCCTAATTGAAGTAGTCAATGAACCTAATGGTCGAGTTAGCCTCAAAAGACCTTGTGTCAACTGAGTGCTACCTACATAGCCTAGTTGAGGGCCTCAGGTCAATGTAGTTCTCCTAGTGCATATGGAAAAAATCTAAGGTATGGTTAAAAGTGTGTTAGGGGAAATGGTTAAAAAAGGATAGGCTAAAATAGGTCAGGGGGACTAAGGCTTAAAATAAATTTCATAGGGTCAAAGGTTAGGGATATAAGCCGTGAGGCCTAGAGTTGTGATAGGTAGTTGGCCCTAGGGTGGAGAGAGAGGCAATGAGGCCTAGGGTGGAGATGGGAGAGTAGGTTAGATAGTTAGGTGGGTATATGGCTGAGATAACCTTAGAAGACCCCATGTCTACTGAGTGTTCTCTACATAGCCCGTTGAGGGCCTCAGGCCAATGCAGTTCTCCCAAAGAGAAGGGAAAAAAGTGGTGGTAGGTTATATTAGAAAGTATGTGACTTGAGGTGTGTGTGTGTGTGTGTGTGTGTATAGATGTAGGTTAGGTAAGAGTTGATGTTACAAGATCACCTACCTACATTGCTAACATGGATGAGGAGGGATGTCACCCTAGATGAGTGGGAACACATGACAGCCATAAGTTTAGGGGGATTGCAATGATATTACAGAGTTTCATGGGATGTGAGTTTGATGATAACATTGATTGAGGGGTGGGATAACACCACCAACACCTTCCATTTGATGACTAGAGAGTTGATAGTGACATAGGAGGATGTGTATAAGATTTTATGGTTACCACTCCAAGGTGAGGAGCTCTTTTCATGTTTGAGAGAGGAGCATGATACTCACATGGTGATGTTGTTTGGAGAGCATGTTAGTGAGGTGACTTATCACACAATGAGATTTGCCTACAAGCCATTATACACTATTGATGAGGAGCAACATCGATTGATAATTTTGATGATGATAGGGATTATAGTGTATTCACTACCAAACATAGATGGTGGGAGATTTCCTATTATGTTGATAGGTGTTCTGGCATAGATGGTTGAGTAGCATACTATATTCACATGGGGACCAAATTTTTTGGCATAGTTATATAGAGAGTTGTGAGGGTTGAGACTGTGATGATGATATAGTTTATGTGTTAGGCATTTACTCCATTATTGGGCATATGATCATATCATGGTAACACAACCATTGGGGTTACCTACCATAATAGTAGCTAGTTTCACGGTTGGTTTTAGATGGTGAAGAGATGGTATAACCCAGACCTAAATAGATAGCATAGTGTGAGATATTGATCATTATAGGTGAATGATAGAGGGATTGATCCCTATAAATATTATGTGGAGACCCTAACTGACATACCCTACATTTATAGGATAGGTAGAGTAGCTTGTTGGTTTACAGAGCACATTATGTGTTAGAGGGAGATGAACCGATGAGTTAGAGGTGATACCCATGATATGGGTTAGGAGATAGTTTGGCTTGCTATAGGATGTACCTATTACATTCCCTTGATTTAGGAGGAATGATATAGAGGCACCCCTACCCTTACCTTAAGAGATAGATGGGCTAAATTTTGAGGATCTGCTAGTAGGGTTGGGTATAGTAGATCTTGGATGCACAGTAGTGTATCTTGCATGGTGCATAAGTTTACATCCCATAGTTTAGGTCAAGAGGCCACCACTACATTTATAGGGAGTGATGATAGAGAGAGATGTAGTTGTACAAGCTTGGGATGCAGTGATATGGGCATAAGATTTAATAGTACATGCTTGAGATGTGATAGGGTAGGCTCAAGATGCAGCTTAGGCACAAGTATTAGTTTTACAAGGACAAGTGGTGACATTGTAAGGCCAGGTCACGGCATTATAGTGCCAGGTCAGGGTATTATATGGCTAGGTTACTACACTAACAATAGAGAGGGATAGTTTCAGAGAAATAGGTCAAGCTAGTCCTCCTCTTCCACCATAGGGACCAATATAAGGGCCTTTAATAGGTGCAATGGGATTGTCATAGACTATATCTCTAGCAAGGTATAACACTGCCCTTGATGAGATTACTTATTATGAAAGGGCCATGAGGGATTTTCCATAGATTTAGAGGTATTTTGAGTTTAGAGAACAAGAGAGATCAATGGCATGTGCCATGGCTTCTAGCTCACACAGATACAGATAGGTAGAGAGTGGTGATGACAGTAATTTTTCATGACCATGTGTATAGCCTCAAGAATATTGAGCACTATATTTTGTTATTTTTATATATGTTGTATACACACCAGCCAACGAGCCAATGATGAGAGATGTATATTTTGACGAAGATATGATATTATTATGATCTATTGATGTACATTCATGTTGAGCGTCTATATATATATATATATATGAGATGTGTTATTGTGATTTTGAGATGTGTTTATTATGATAGTGATGATGATGTTGATGTGGATGGTTATATTATGTTAATGTCATGTTAATGTTGAGCATGTTAGTTGAGTTAGACTAGCATTTCTCATATATGTGATGGTATATGCATAGTTGATTTGTTAGCTTCATCTTAGCATTTTTCCATATTTGTGATGGTGTATGCTTAAAATGGATAGGCTATTTATGTTATTGTTTCTATGAAGTTTTCATCTCAATAGAGAGATTGAAATGTGATTGGGATGGGAAATAAAGAGGTAAAATGCTCATTTACTAACAAAGACCATAATCATAACATAAATAGGCTTAGGAATATGAACCTCTTTCATGATTCGCATCATTTGACCATTTTGTTTGTTAGAGAAGCATTGTGTTCACCTTGTGTTAAGTGAGTTCAAAGTCTCTTGAAAGAGTATGAGGGGAAAAGGGTAAAATGAGTGAAAGTGTTTGGGTAGCATAACCTTCAAAATGGGGATGATATGCCCCTGTTGTGAGTGACTCAAGAGCTACTATAGGAAAGTCCATGACTTAAAGCTTTTTTTGTGTGTAAGCTGATCAATGTGGGAAGCCTACAATGGGATTTTGTTTGTGTTGAGGCCATATGAAGCTGATCAATACGAGAAGCTTTTTGTTTTTGTTGGTTTATTGTTTGTTTTTTATTTATTTATTTTATTTTTTATTTTTTTAATTTACCTTGATAATAAAAGTTTGGCTTAGCCATCCTTCAAGGGAGTGGTCTAAGATTTTTTTTTTTTTAGTTTAAATAGTTGTCCTTCAAGGGAGTAGTCTATTGATAGTATCAAAGAGAAGGTACGCAATTGTCCTTCAAGGGAGCAGTCTACATTGAGCATCATGACTTGATAGATTATAACTTGTCTACATATCCCATTTTTTTTTAATTTTATCCATGGACAAGACTATAGAGGTTTAGCATTTTTCCACTTTGAGGGTAAAACTATGGCACTTAGTAGGTTAACTAAGTATGTAGGAGTAAGGGTTAAGAGGAATAGAGATGAATGTAATGGGGGTGCTCAAGGGATGAGCTCAAGTTAAACACAAGGTGAAGTGTCACTTGATTAACAAAAGAATGATCATAGGTATAAGGCATTTAAAGGCTTAGATTCTAACTTTCCTTTGAGAGAAGACAAGTGATAAGTTCCTAATCCATACTTATGAATTATGATGTAGGGTCTAAGTCAATTAGGAGAAAACTTACACCATTTTCTTTTCTCTATGTTCATCACATGTTGATTTTATTTTAAGACAAGATCTCCAATATTGAAATCTCACTCCTTGAGGTTTTTGTTTTAAGTGCATTTGATAAGCTCTTGATAGATTTGGAGGTGGTTGAGGGCTATGAGATGGTGCTCATCAATAAATTCAAGTTGAGACAAACATTCTTGGTGAAATTCATCATTAGTAAGTATGTCTTTTAGAGGAACATGAAGAGAAGGAATCTGAACCTCAAGAGGCAAAACAACCTCTATCCCATAGACCAAGGAAAAAGGTGTAGTACCTATAGGGGTTCAAATGCTAGTATGGTAAGCCCATAAAGTAAAGGGAATGTGTGTGTGCCAATCCTTACCCATATCATTGACTATCTTCATGAGAATTTTGGTAAATATTTTGTTAAAATATTTTGCTTATCTATTTGCTTGTGGATAGTATGATGATGAGAAGCTTAATTTGATTCCAAAGGTATCACAAAGACTTTAAACAATATTATTTTTGAAAGATTTGCCATTATCTATTATAATTTTATGTGGGACACTAAAATGATAGATGATGTGATGGTTGATAAAGTCAACAATTTTTTTTAACCTTAGTGGAGATGAGAGGAATGGCCTTGACCCACTTGGTGAAGTATTCAGTGGTAGTAATGATAGAATGGTGATGGAGGGATGAATTAGGGTTAATCTCACCAATTAAATCTAAGACCCATTAAGAGAAGGGCCAAATGTCTTTTGCAACTTATAATGCATGACTTAGAATGTGAAGGAGGTTAGTGTGGTGTTGACATTTGATACAATGCCTAATTTAATCACCACAATCTTGATGGAGTGATGGCCAATAATAACTAAGTCAAAGGATACACTTCACAACTATATGACCATTGAAATGTCCACCATAAATTCCATCATAGACTTCCTTAATAGTGAATGGATTCTCAGTACTAGTGAGGCATCTAAGGAGGAGACCATCAAAACCTCACTTGTAGAGAAGTCCCCCTAACATAGTGTAATGAGAGGCACATTTTATGAAGGCATGTCTCCCATTATTAGAGAGATCAAAAGGGGTAATATAAAAGGAAAGATAATATGTGAGTTGCTTGTACCATAAGTCATGTGGGTTGTATGTTACATTTCTGATAAAAAAGATGTTAGTTGATACATAGGAGGGCAATGTTAAGTGATGCATGGTGGCATAGATTTTTGAGGAAGAGGGTGAAGAGGGTATGTGTGAAGAAAGTTAAGCTAATGTGTTAGCCAACTTGTTTATAGATCGAGGAATAGTTTGTAAGAGATAGGATTCAAATGATCCCAATAGTATATCTACATATTGTTTATACCACTACAAAATTTGATTTTTCATAGGTAGGAACCATTAACCTAATTAACCACTAGCTACGAATCACAAAAAATTGTTATTGATTTGATACCCAAGAAGATAAATATTTTAAGCCCTAAGATCAAAGCCTCATATTTGACCATATTGTTAGTACATTCAAAATATAGTTTAAATGACAAAGTCATAGGTTTACCATCTAGAGGAATAACAATGAACCCCACACCCCCACGATATTGACATTTAGACTCATCAAATAACATCATCATTTGATAGGATATGTCATCAATGGAGAGTGTTGTGATGGATTCATCAGGGAATTCAAGGTTTGAAGGTTGGTTGTCGAGTAAAGGGGCGGTAGTTAACTAGTCAGTGATCATTTGCCCCTTGATAGACTTTTGTTCAATAAACTCTAAGTCAAATTTGTCAAGGAGCATGAGCCACCAAGATACATGTTAGTTTTGATATGGATTGGAATGCATGTATTTGATGGGATCAATATGGGTGACCATGTAGGTTTTGTGATTTAAGAGGTAATAGCAAATGTTGGATCCTAAAAAGACCAACACAAGGCAAATCTTTTTATTATGGGTATATCAAGTCTCATAATCAATAAGTGTGTGTCTTATATAGTAAACTCCCCATTCTTGATGGTGATCATCTTGATGTGTAATCATAGCACCTAGAGAATGGCTTATTGTAGAGATGTAAAGGTAGAAAGGATAATTTTCCTTAGGTGGAATAAGAACTAGTGGGGAAAAAAGATATTGTTTGAGTGCATCAAAAGCTTCTTGGCAATTTGTATTCTAATGGAAGGAGACATCTTTTTTGAGGAGATGGCGAAAGGGTTGGCAATGATCTGATAACTGGGAGATGAAGTGTTAGATTGACTAAAGTTTGCCTTGTAGGATATGGATTTGTTTGATATTAGTAGGTGGAGGCATTTCTAGTATTGCTCGAACCTTAGCAGGGTCAAATATATTACCATGGAGAGAAATGATAAAGCCTAAGAGCTTATCACAAAGGATACCAAAGACACATTTCTTTGGGTTTAGTCAAATTTTATATTGGAGGAGATAAGTAAATATGATTTTGATAATCATCAAGTGATCTTGGTGAAGTTTAGACTTTCTAAATAAGTCATCCATGTAGTCTTGCATAATTTTGTGTAGGAGATCATGGAAAATGTAAGTCACAGTGCATTGGTAGGTGGCATGAGCATTCTTCAAACCAAAAGGTATGACCCAATAACAGAAAGTCCCCCATGGGGTAATGAAATTTGTCTTGTGTTGATCCTCAAGAGAAATAAGGATTTGATTATATCCTGAGAACCTGTCTATAAGTGATAGCATCTCATGACCAACTGTTAGATCAACAAGTTGGTCAATACTTGGCAATGGAAAGTCATCTTTTGGAAAAACAAGTTCTAGGTCATGGTAGTCAGTGCAAATGTATATTCCTCTAGTCACTTTTGTGATAGGAATAATATTAGAAACCCATTGTAGGTAGTCAATGGGTTCGATAAAGTTAATAGAAAGGATGCATTGGATCTCTTCTTTGACAAGGAGAGCAATACAAGGATGCATTTTTTGAAGCTTCTACTTAACAAGTGTAGTATCTCAATTGGTGAAAATGTTATGGGTGATGATAGAGTGGTTAATACTAGGCATGTCATTATAAGAACAAGTGAAGTCTTTGCTATGGTTATTAAGAAATGTGGCATAATTAGCTTATTGAAAGGAATCCAAAGATTGGCCAATCTTGAGGGCATGGGGGTTATCGTGAGAGGGTAAATTGATGTCAATGGTTGATTCATGTAACATAGCTTGTGTTTTAGATGTGAGTGATGGTTGGATTTATGAATCATTTGTACTCATGTATGTGAGAATAGCATCATCATCTTGACATTGGATAGTGTTAATATTGGGAGAGTCTTCATCAATCATTTCAAGATGAATGAGAGGAAGGGACCTTGTTTCTTTACCATGGTGATAGGTGAGAGGCCCCAAATGGATGGCATTTATTGAAAAAAACTAGGAGGTATAAATACCTCTAATTCACTAAGTGATGGTGGATAAGAAGGTGGAGAAGGAGAGACTGGCTCTTCAATAATTGGTACATGGGAAGTTTTGGTGAGTTTAGTTGGTTCATCATAACCTACTCCATGGCTCTTTTAGCATTTTCAATGGTTTTGCTAGTGGGATATTCAATGGCTGTATGAACACCCTAATCATAATGACCCAAACCAAATCCTTTCTATGCACACCTATAAAGATAGGTGTGAGTGAAACTAGGCTTACACAAGAGAGAGAAGTCATAGATAAATTTTTATGATGTAGAGGATGGATTGTAGATAGTGGGAGCTTGATCAATTCCCCCATATGTGAAATGAGTTTAAAGGTTAGAGGTCCCATAAGGGACCATCCCAATATGGGGATCATAATTTGGGTGCATATGAATATTTTCATACTCTTTTGGAGTATGGAACATGTTAAGCATTAACAAATGATATTCTCTAAGTGACAAATGTTTAAAAGCTTCCTCCATGGGATCTTTATTAGGAATTTGTGTTACAGGTATCTATGTAACCGGGGTAGTGGAGCATATGGAAACATAATTAGGACTATAAGTCATGTTTCATGTTTTAAATAGAGGTGGTTCAGTGGGTATAACATGCACTTGCCCATTGTGCTCAAACTTGACACAGCAGTGCAAAATTGACGATACACATGCCATAGCATGTATCCAAGGTCATCCAAGTAGTATGCTATATTGGAAATCCCCTTCTACAACATATAATAGCTTAAGAATTGTATGGGGACCTACATAGATATGTAAGACAATAGTTCCCACCATAGTAGTTGTGGTATCATTAAAGGAGTGGAGCACCACATCGGTTTGAGACATGCAATTATCTAAAAGAGCTAGTTGTTTGTAGGCATGGGTGGAAAAAAAATTAATACTAGCTTACCCATCGATCATGAATCTTTTGACATGATTTTGATTAATATATGTATTAATAAAAAGGGCAAAATCTTGATCTTTAGGGTGTTGAAGTGGAATTTCTGAATTACTGAAGGAAATCAGGGAGATGGAATTAAGTGAGCTGACCAAAGCTACAAGAGGTTAGGGATCATCAATTTGTACCTCAATTACTTTAAAAGTACTAATCAAAGATTGAGAATGTTGGGGCGAGTTTTTTTTAACTCATAAAAGGACATTTTCACAAGATTTTGGTGAATTTGTTTCACCATCAAGCTTTGAATAACGTTTGAAGATGTTGGTTTTGAGACACCCAAGATGGAAATCTTGGGATTTAGAGAAGTTTATTTGGAAAAGGGATGAGCCCAAGGAGTAGTGACCTTTTCCTTACCTTTATCCTTTTTATTTTGTGACTGTGTGACCACATTAACTATGTTGATCTGAAATATAGGTGAAGGAGGTGGCAAAGGGGGTATGAAAACATCTTTGGATTTGAATTTAGGTCAAAAATTTTGAGGCATTGTGGATGCTAGATGTGGAATAACAATAAGGTTAATAAGAGTATCAACAAAGAGAGTGTCGACATCAAAGTGTTATCGAATGACTTCTATGAGAGATTTACAACTCAGTATTGTGTCTAGGTTAATGATGATTTAGACATACTTGTGTATCATTAAACTAAGATGGCTTCATTTCAAGAAGGCTATAAGGATTAATAGGAGGAATATTTATTATGGAATATTGCAACAACTAATGCATGAAGAAGCTCTGACAGCCTATGAGTTGGCTAGCACTTGTTTTGGTAATAGGAGTGGACACCTTCTTTTGTTTAGGAGTCATAGTGGTGATTTTATGTGGTGCCTTGTTTGGTGGAAGTGGAGTTATGTGTTTTTTTGACACTTTATTGGTGTTAGGTATCATGGTGTCAGATGTGAAAGGCCTACCAAGTGATAGAGGTAGTAGTGGAGGAAAATTAGCCTTTTGTTTCACTTGGATTGGTGATACTCCAACTAAAGTAGAGGGGTGTAGTCCTAAAATTGATGTTAAATTTGAGGGTTGAAGAGGGAAGGATTAGTGAGATTTAGGAATCTTAAATTTTTTTTGTAGTTCAGGTCATGAAAATACAACTTCTAGTTAGAAAGTTAGATCTAATTTCACTTATGGATGAATTAGATTAGAGATGAGAGATGTGCTTAAAGACATGTTGTATTTTAATATGATATATGTGTGTGACAATGAGGGTTCTGACATAGATGGATGAGCTTCTAGTGATTTTGGTGAAGAAGCTTTGGCTTTGTCAAAGACCTTAGGGTAAAGGGTAGTGAGAGGGTTGGTGATAAAGGTCAACACTCATTATGTAGGATAAAGAGTTATAAGTCAATCTCAAAATGCCACGTGATCTAGCTTCATGGAGTCAAGAAATTCTAGACTTTTCACCAACTATGAGAAGGGTTTCGATGAAGCTAACATAGGCCTTATGATTACTTATTTAGAAGGATGAGGTGATTGATAAAGAGGGAAGTTGTTAGTCTCTGCTACCTCAGGCCAAAGATGAGAAAGAGTCATAACAGAGTCTTCTTTGATAGAGACAGGAATAGAGGCATGGTCCTCCATGGGTGGAGGAGAGGTAGGCAAAGAGGGTTCCTTGAGGGGGTAGAGCATAGGTATAATTTCTAACTCAATATGTGGGAAAGGAATAGGTAAATTATCATCCTCTATAGGTAAAATAAGTGGTAAAAGTGGTAAAATTGGAGTAAGCATAATAGGTCTCTCATCAAATTTAGGAGTGCATAACATTGACTCTTTTAGGTGCAAAGGTGGAGTGGATGGGGTATTAATATCTATCGATGGAGGAGAGGTAGACAAATAAGGTTCCTCAAGAGGGTATAACACAAGAATGATGTTCCCCTCAACATGAGGTTGTGGAATGGGTAAGGCATGGTCTTCAAGTGGTAAGAGGATAGGTAACATTGGTGTAAAAGGAACTGGAAATATAGGCTCCTCTAATGGAAAAAGGAGTGGCAAAGGAGGCTCTTCCTCACATAAGAGTGGAACAAGTGAAATAGGCTCTTCTACTTGAGGAGGAAGAATGGGAAAAATAAATGCCACTAACTATGGGGAAGGAGTTGATAAAATGGGTGCCTCCTATTGTGGGAGAGGTTGAACTAGAGGTAAAGGAAAGACCATATTAACCATTTGGATATTATGATCACATGAGTCAGTCATGGTTTGAACAATATTTTGAATTGGTGAATGATTAGGCAAAGGTTGTTTGAACACATCCTTATTTTGATTAGTGGTAACATTAGGATTATCTAAGATGAGATCACCCTATCAAACATGTCTTGAACAACATTCTTGAATGTTTTATAGTTATTAGAATTATGGCCTTTAACTTAATGGTAGTCATAAAACTCATCTTCCTTGTACCAAGTTGGAATAGGATGGGAGGGGTAAAACTATATAGGAGGTTTGATTTGAGGAAAATCTATGACACCTTGTTGTAATATTTTTCCCAAAATAGAAGTCTATGACTCCTTAATGGGAGTGTATTATCTTTGTTCATACCATTGTTGGAATTGCTTGGTTAGATTTTGGGAAGTCAAGGAATTAGGTTGGTCTATGGTTATGGAAGAAGCTAGCTTAATGACCACCACATTGGTGGAGCCTTTATATTTTTTGTTAGAAGGAGAATTTTTAGAAGAAGAGGAGTCATTCGATTTAGAATTGGCATTCTTACTATGCAACTTGACTTTGCCTTCATTTATAGCCCAAATCTCAAGTTTCCATGCCATTGTAAAAGCCTCATAAAATGTGTGAAAATTATGTACTTAGATTGTGGATAAAATGTGCTTATCACATGCCCTTAAGAAGAGCTCAATAAGTCCAGGTTGGGGTAAGGATAAGGAGAGTTGATTGATCAAGCCTCTCTAGTGAGCAACAAAATATGTGATAAACTCATCATCAAATTGTCTAATAGAATAAAGGTCTATAATATAAACATTTTTAGAAATTTTAATAGAGAAATGTTCTAGGAATAATTTTGCAATTTGGGTAAATGAGAAAAGGGAGTGATGAGTTATAGATCTATACCAGTTCAGGGTAGTACTTGAAAGAGACATAGGGAAAGTGTGAAGTAATAATGCATCATTATGCCCTATTAAATAAAAAGCATGTCTAAATACTTGCAACTTTTGTTGTGGGTCCTCTTTGCTTTGGAAACAAGTAAATATTTGGAGTTCCCATTAGCTTGGATAAGGGTGAATAGGCATAGAAGGATAGATGGGTTCATTACATATCTGATCATAAGATAACACAGTTTTTGAACCTGAAACGGATGTCTCTAAATTAGAAATCTTGTCCATTAGCATCTTAATGAGTTCTAGAGGGGGATTGGTTTGGGAGATACACCCTAAGGTATAAGGAACCTGAGAGGAAGTAGAGGGAGCATATGACATAGCTTGTTGAGGTTGTGTTAGTAAAACATAAGGATAATGAGCCATAGGCTGGGGGCAAAAAGAAAAGTGGCTTGTCCCATTGGGTTAGAGATTTTACTTTGGCTGGATATTGTTATTATAGGTTGGGTTATTAACATGGTTATACTAGGTGAAGGGTGAGTCATAACTTGGGTAATTATAGGTGTGAGAGTAGATGGAATAGGCACCACCAAATTCTAAAATGGGGTAAGGCTTGATTGAATCACTTATGGTTATGAAAGTAAGGAATTCACACCAAGGTTCAGGTGGGATTGGGAAATTGACGATGTTAAACTTTGGAAATAGTTTATGGTTGGGTTACTTATCGAAGTGATGGTTTGAGTAAACATGGGGAAAATAGTGGAGATAGTTAAAACTAAAGCTGTCTCTATTAAAGAGGTTGGCATACCATATAGTGGGTCACCCAAAGAATTGTGGGTTTAGATCATGGCAAGGTAATGTTAAATGGTTGCCACATTGCAATCAAGAAATTTAGAAAAATCATGATCTCCTTTAAGCATAATGGGAATTTGGTTGGGGCTATGAGTATGATTTGTATCTAAAGTATGCTCCATGATAGAATTAACAACTAGAGGGGAAGGTGGAAGTGGTTTTTAGCTTGCAAAATCATCAAGAATTTTAGCTTGGGATCATGTCAATACCATGCAAGAAGAAGTATAGATAGTGTTAATACTCTATATTAGTGATAGAATAAAGAAAAACTAGGTTTAGGTACATGTAAATAGGTTGTTTTAGCTTGTTATTTTGATCAAACTAAAATTACATAGCCATTGACATCAGTCACTTGACTGATGTCGATAGTCAAAGTCTACCAATGTTAGTGGAATTACTTGATGTCGGTAGGCTAAAGTCTATCAACATCAATGGAATTAACTGATGTCAGTTACTGTGATATCCTAAGAGATAGAAAATCTAACATTTTAGAAACCCAGAGGTAGAATCTAGGTAAAACAAAGGATGCACGAGGTTTGTGTAAGAAGAAAAAACACTCAAAAAATCTAATATAATAGGTTATACAACTTGAGTATTACAAATAGTGTTGATTTTGTGAATCAATGGAAAAACATCCTTACCAACTCCAAAATATAGAAGGCAATAAAAAAGCAAAAAAAGAACATACAACCACTAATTATTAACTCCTATAGATTAATTTTAGTCTCATGTTGGCTTATGTCTTAATTAGATAGTAAGAAGAGAATTTGGTTAATGAAGGTAATAGAAAGCAATCTAGATCTAGTTTTAGGTTAGTTTTAGTGTTCAAGAGGAAATCTGTGTTAGATAAGGTATGTGGCTTGTTATAGGATCTTGCTCCTAAAACTTCACGGACTTGAAGCCAAGCTAGGATGCTTAGCCAAAATATACCTTCTGCTTAGAGTTTATACTCCACTAGAGAATGGAGTGGGTTCTCCCCTTGGTGGTGAAATCCAAGTAGGATAGTCAGATAGGGTAAGGTGATCTAGGTGATGAAATTCCAATGGGCCTTGTCTCAAGTGAGTTTAGATGTTTGTTTTCTTGAGTGTGATCTGGTTGTGTAACATAGGTGCACTATAATTCATTCATAATACTGATAATTAACTAGGTGAGCTAATATGCAGCAAGTAAACAATGAATTACAGTAAATTTTAAACCCAAATTTGAAATGTTTAGATTCAAATGAAAACAATGATGAAATAGGAGTAGAGAATGAAATTCACTATCCTAATGTGCATGTAAGAAAGAAATAAAGAAGATATTCTTTTAATTTTTAAGAAAAATGATAAATTTCTTTTAGAGGCCAAGAGAAAATAAGAACGGCAAGGAAGAATAAATTTTAGTTTATTGCCCTTAAATAGAAAATAAAATGTTGAATATTTTGATTAGAGGGAGAAACGAAGGTTAAAGTGCAAGAAATTAAATTTTCACTATAATTCACCTATATGAATGCTGAAAAAAAGCAATGAACCCAAGGAAAACTCTATGTCCCATTGGGCATGCCAAAAATGCTTCGCTAAAATTGTGTATATTTTAAGTCTAAAGAAACATAGAGAAGAAGGATAGGGATAAGTGATTAGAATGAACTTAGATTAGTTTGCACACCATATCCAGATGTTGTGAGCACTCCTCTTTAGCTGGGGAGGACTACCTACAAGTAAGAAAGCACTACCAAAAAAATATTTGTTAGTAGATATATGAGTGGGCTGCCAAGCTATGCACTTGTTCTAGGAAGTGTCAAAATTCCTTATGAATGATAGTGCACTTTTGAGAAACAAAAGATTAATAAATAGCAAAGAGAGAGTAAAAGATAGATATGTTAAAATTATTCATAACCTGAGTATAGTAGAGAGTAATAGAGTGTAGGTAGTATATTTAGTTTATATTTTAGAAGTTGTTTCGGTAGGTTTAGAGAGGTTACTAAAAATATAAAATTTCCAACATCAGTTAGGTTGTTGAGGTTGGTGAGCAAGTGTGATCGATATCGGTTAGGAGATTGATGTCAGTAGGGGCAATAATTTCCTAGGAACTTACAAAAGGCTTTTCTGGGTTTGGGAAATAGTTTTGGTTAGGTTTAGAAGGTTGGGAAGAGTTACAAGAGAGAGAGAGAGAATATTATTTGGATGGGTCTGGTTAGAGGTTTGGTGTGTTTGAACAATGGGAAATAAGTAGGGAAGCTTTATAACTCCTTCACAGGGGTTTAGTCAGGAATGCATAAAACAATAAATAGTATATATAAAGTGATTAAAAAGTAACTACTTAAAGACTTATATAATAAGTGATGTACTTAGCTGAAGAGGTGATTGAATGATAAGTGTTGAATAAATGGCT
The DNA here is from genome assembly GCA_037957365.1 of Torreya grandis. Lineage (NCBI taxonomy): Eukaryota > Viridiplantae > Streptophyta > Pinopsida > Cupressales > Taxaceae > Torreya > Torreya grandis. Next base: position 420,681 of record JARHVA010001644.1, read on the forward strand.
CTTATAAGGCTTGCCAAACCAATGCCTTAAATGGACAAAACAAGTGTGTGCTACTAGTTTTCGGGAGCTTGGTTCCTAGTCTGGATTGACTTCTGCAAGGTAACAGTAAGCCAAGATGTGGAAAGTTGGATGCCCAAAAGCTTGTATGCAAATAAAATGAGTTTTCTTGATTTTTCTTGACCTAAACATTAGTTTGGATTTTGGCTTAAGTAATTGACATTGGTGATCCTGTTGATGTTGGTCATGGGTTGACTGACATCGGTGGCATGAGAATAGGTAAAAGGGATATTTTTACCCTATTTTCTATTCTTTATCATGCCAACTGTGGTATCCAATAGGAAACATTAGAAATGGGAGGTTAAGAAGGATGTAGTTGGTTAGGAATTTATTTTTGGGGTAAGAAAAAGTCATGGATAGTTAGGATAAGGGGACTAAGTCTTGAGGTGACTCAGAGGGTAAGAATTAGTCTTAGGATGAGGTGGCTAGGTAAGGTGGCATAAGTGGTTTTTAATTAACTTAATTAAATATTTTAAATTAATTAAATGTGTGAGGGGTAAAAGCATGGGATAGGAAGGCTAATTATTATTACTGAAAAAGGGGATTAAATGGGGTTTTGACATAGAGAGTTAAGCACGTGTGTGACATAATTTTAGTTTCTACACAAACACCAACTCAACTAGTCCTTTAACAAGTTCCAACCTACAAGGAGGGTCCAACCCCTTAGGTAATTCAACACTAACTCAACTACCTTAAATATCTTATCACCCTTGGACATTTTTTTTCTCATTCAACTGAAGATGACCTCCTTATTTTTCTCTTCTCACTCTTTAATCTCTCTCAAATAGCCTATTATGCCTTCTCACACGACTAGCTCTTTCCTTTGTAGAATTAGGTCAAATTACCTTGCTAAAAACCTATATAAACATAGTTAGATATTCTTGTATTATTGATCACACCTCTATGATGATATTTAATTCATTTACCTATTTTTAAAACTCTATATCATTCACTCATATGCTATATATTTTAACTAGTCAAATTAGGATTATTAGGCCTTCTCTTTATACTTGACTCTTGCTCTCACCCATATTGGTTGGCCAAGAACCTCATAATACTTGTATAACCTTTGAAATATATTAAAAAACATGTTTCACAAGTTAAACACCCAATACATAATTTAGTCATTACCCTTAAGGGCCAAAACCATCATTAGGCCTAATAGAGACCTAATGCAATTAGGTCTTATCTAATCACACATTTCACTTAGGCCTTCTTAGAAAAAATTGAGGCTTAAAAACTAGATGAAACACTTCACATGTCACTTGAATAGACCCATTATAATATTTCCTTAGGTCTCCAACACCATTTATCTCATTTCACACTTTGAACCACACAATTAGGTTTACTCGTAATTAGGCCTTCTCACTACTAGAATGTTTGTCTTGAAAATATAATACATATAACTAACTATTAGCCAATTTTCACACCCAAGTTTTACATATTTCCTTTTGGAAAAGTGTAACATTCTTAATTTCTTTATCCCAGCATCAAAGTGTCAAGTGTTATTTCTTTCAGTAAGGTTTTGCTTCAGGTGTTTTATTCAAGGGTCAAAGGAATTATTTTGAACTTTTTATCCGAAACAAGAATTTTGAAGGAATTGGTCCATTTCAAGATTTTTGAAGGGTCGCTTGAAAAAATACATAGGGTATTTTTCTCATGGAAGTTTCCTTTGCAAAAAGTCTGAAGGGTACACTTTCAATATTTCCAAAGGGTCTTTTCTCGCAAATTGGCTCTTTCAACTTTTTAAAAGGAATTGGCTCTTTCAGCATTTTTGAAGGAATTGGATCTTTCAATTTTTTCAAAGGAATTGGATCTTTAAAATTTTCCAAAGGAATTATTTCAGGCATGTTATCCATAATAATCTTTCTAAATGGTCTTTCTTCTCATGGAAGTGTCCTTTGTAATATTTCTAAAGGGATATTTTTCAATTTTGCCAAAGGGTCTTTCTCTTGCAAATTGTCCTTTGCAAAAAGTCTGAAGGGACACTTGAAAAAGTCTAAAGGACCATTTCTCAATCAAAAGGATGCTTATTTATCTTGTGAAGGGACATTTCCAATATTTTTAAAGGGTCTTTTCTTGGGAATTGGTCTTTTGCATTTTTCTAAAGGAATTATTTCATACATTTTATCTGAAATAATCTTTTCAAAAGAATTGAATCTTAAGGGTTTTCTGAAGGAATTGTTTCTCATACAAATTCCCTTCAAATTTTTTGAAAGGTCCTTTGTAAAAATCCTGAAGGGACACTTATAAAATTTTTGAAGGGTCTTTTTCTCTAAACAAGCTTTCTGAAAGGTACTATTCAAATTCTTTGAAAGACACTTTCGAAAGGTCTGAAAGGACACTTTCAAAAAAATTAAAGGGTATTTTCTCAATAAAGTGTGTAGCTCAAGATTGTTGAAGGGCATGTTTAGGATTTTGAAAGGTGAAAGGGTCCTGAAATGTTAATTTTTTTAGAAAAAAGGGTCCACAAGAAAATGTCAAAGTAAAGGTCCAAGGAAGATTCCCTGAAAGAATGGTCCTAGTAGAGTGATGGTTATATGGATGTCAACTTCAAGGTGATGAACTAGTTATTGGTGTTTAAACATTGGGTCCCAAGAAGATCAAAGGGGCTCATATCACCATTGAGTAGATTGTGATCTAAGTCATTTTTTATGGCCAATCAAAGGAAAAAAGGCTAAAGAGATTTCCAAGGTTTGAACATTTAACTTGGTCGATCTAGAATGAGTTTTCAAAGGATGTTTGTGGGCACACACACATAGAGATATAATTCTAATAAATTCCATGAAGGCATACACATAGAATCTAAATAATGACTCTCTAAGGCCAATAAAATGAGAGTGACTCTTCCCTACACCATTGCACACCTCAGCAAGCCAGTGAGAAGCTGTTAACATCAAGACAAATAAAAAAAAGTGGATTGATTTACATAATTACATTGATTCCATTACTTAGCTTAAAAATATCTTGTTTCTTCTAGTGTAATCATTAGGGAAGCATCTTTGAGAGAGCAAGCTAGCTGTGTAACCACTTGAGGTGACATGGATCAATAGATTGTCCTGAATGAACATCATTTATAAAGATGGTTGTATATGAAGATAAAAACTCCTAATAGATTGATTCCTCTTTATGGCACCAAAGGCCTCCTCCTCTCACTTCCTTTTTTCTATAAAAATAACACTTGGGATAGTGTAAAAACAAACACACAGTGTATGGTGAAGCCCTGCTAGATTGATGTTATATTCTACCTTTAAGCATTAGTACAAGTCTATTTCTTTCAAGATCTAAATAATTTTTTGAGTGTGTAAGAGACATATAGTGACAATAAGTGATGATTTTCCATCTTTTTGTCCTTTATCCATCATGCTTGAGCAAAATTTATTAGTCTAACAGGTCATATAGAGTGCGTTCAAGTGTGTTAAATTGCTATAAGTGTATAGCTATTTTTGAAATGTGCAAAGTTTGTCTTTCAATTCATTTTCCTTGTGTCATTTTCACACACCTCACCTCTATACAAAAATACTTTTTTTAAAACCCCTTAGATCTTGAAAATGGTATATGCATTTTGATGTATTATGCATTAGAATATGATGTTAATGTGGAAGATAATCTTGGTGAATCACCAATCCTATAGTAGGTTTCTTTCTGAGCAATTCCTAACACTTTTCCTTTAAATCAAGTTGGTTTAGATAGAGGTTATTTTATAGAGATGTATTGAGGGAGCTATCCCTTTAAATCTAGATGTTCATTTCTTATATCAATATACCCACATGCTTGGAAATGTTCTAACATTTCCCAAATCTAGAAGAGGATTGAACACTTTCTTCTAGGGTGCAAGATTTGGAGACAACAATTATGGCATGTTCAATGGGATAATTGGTCTTAATTATTTACATGTCAAGGTGAATGCTAGTCTTGGCAAGCCTAAGGTTGTAGATATATTCTTAATCTAGCATTTGGTGACTCCAAAGGGTGAGAATATTTGGTTGTAGATCAAGCTTCCCATGTTATACTTCATGGTCCTCACTAGGTCATCTACTATTTTTGATCAAGCCCCTCTAGATGAAGCCCTTCTTCAAGAATAAAGTCCTGAACCATTCCTAACACTTAGATATCTTGGACAATGAGGTTGTGGAGAAGAAGTTGAGGAAGTTGAAGAGATAGGAGATCAAGAGGAAAGAGGAGAAATGGATAGACAAAAACCTTTCCCAACCTTCAACACCCAAAATCCAATTGACCTTCCTGCATATGACCCTATTACTCCCAATGCTACCAAGAACCTCCCTATTTTCTATGGAGAGGGTTCTATTACCTCATCTAAGCATATAAGGGACATTTCAATTTTTTGTAACTTCCATAATGTCACCCAAGCCAACGTAGCCATTAGATTGCTTTTTATGTCTCTAAAAGGCAAAGTACTTGACTGGTATAGGAGTTTGGAAGGTGTTTGCATTACAATTTGGGATCACTTTGGAGAATTGTTGGTAACTATATTTGAGAATAAGAGTGACCATACTTCACTAATGCACTAGATGAATGTGATAAAGAGAGGTCCTAACTAATCTATGGGAGATTTTAATGAAAGATTTAAAAGGACATGGCATAGGTTTCTGCTTGTCATGAGACCTCCTCCTAAATTTATGTTTCCTACTTATCTTATCTACTAGATGCATATGAGATAGCTATTAAAGCTCATAATAGCTTGATACAAGCTAAAAAGCTACTTCCAATATTTTCCATGCCTTTTTTATCTCATAGTTTAGTTGAAGCTCCAAGCATATCACAAGTTCTTAACACCAATGTTAATCCAAGAACCTTTCCCAAGAAGGTGGATAATGCTATAGACAAAGATGAGGAAATCCAATCATTATGTGTTTACCTCAAGCAAGCTCATTTCTAAGCAAGTGCTTCACGTAACCCTCAATATTATCCTCAATAAGACTATATAACTATACCCCATTACAACTACCAAGGAAGAGGACAAGTTTAACAAGGTTTCAATAGGCATCCCAATGCCTATAATCCTAATTCCACTCCTTCCATGAAGGCAATTGTTCTAGTGAATGTTAATCTAGTCCAAGGGGAGGATGATTTGGACCAATGGGGACAACCTCGAGGTCAATTTATGTATGATGGTGGAGAATATGGCCAAGATTTTGTGGTACAATAATAATCTACTCCTTACATGACATCAGAAGAAGTGAATCTCATGCAAAGGGATATTCATGGAGAAGGTAGTAGCCGAAGTGTAGGTATGATGAACTTTCAAGCAAAGGATGATTATGTATTGAATCAAATCACATAATTTATAGCTAACATAAGAGCCAAGAAGAGAGCTCTGGGATATGTTCCAAAATTACATTTGACTCCATGTGATGCCTCTCTAAGGCCACAAAGTGTGAATCCTAGTGAAATATCTACTACTAGTCATGCTCCTCAACAAAGTCATAATGTAAGTAAGGTTTTCAAGCCTATAATTTAGTAGGTTCAAAATCCCTCACTACCTTCAAGAATGTAATAAAAGGTGAATAATTCCCCTCTAATCATTATTTATTCTTTGAATAATACCAAGACAAGAATATCTATTTGAGAAGTCTTGCATATGCCTGGTCAAAAGGAGCTCTTAAAAGAATAGATCATAAGCATTCATGTAGCCCCAAAAAATTCAAAACACTATAATTTAGCCCTTAAGAATACTCTAATTGATGTCTTAGATCCCTCCACCAAAACTAAAAATCCTCCACCCTTATACCTCACACTCATTATGGGAGATAAGTTGGTTCACAATTGTATTGTAGATAGTGGAGCTAGTACCACTGTCATGCCTAAGGTGGTGGCTGATAAATTGGGATTAAAGTATGAACCACATAGTAAAGGTGTGTTGTAGCTCAATGGGACTCTAACCAAGGTAGTGGGACTAGTCATAGGTTTTAAATTATTTCTACATGATTTCCCAAGTTGCCCCATTATACAAGATGTTGTGGTTGTAGACCTTCCAGCTCATTTTGTTATCTGCTTGTCAAGGGACTTCACGGCTAAGATAAGAGGGCACATTTATGTTGATTGGTATTTTATATATTTTAAAACAATATATGGAACCAATGTAAATATAAGTACATATCCCTTAGCAAGGTTTCATATTAAGCCTTATATGGAGACAAGTTCAAATTAGAATTGTTTAATTAGTAAGGAAGAAGAAGGTGTCATGGATGGTGAAGCATCCTCCCACCTTGAAGGTATTTATAATATTTTTCTTAATAAATATAGCATTGAAATGCATGGACTTAACCTATAAACATTCATATAATAAAATAATTTGGGAGTTTATTGTATGCATGAAAATGATGTTTCAATTCCTTCACTCACTAATGAAGATCATGAACTTGAAGGGATATGGGAAATGTTTTTTGATGGCTAAAGAAGAAAAGTAGGTACAAGATCTGGCATTATGTTAGTTTTTCCATCAAATAATTAATACCACTCCCAATATATATTCCACTTCAATTGTACCTGTAATGTGGTAGAATATGAAGCCGTAGTTCATGATCTCTAATAGACAAAAAGAGAGGGATCAATAATTTGAGGGTTTGTGGGGATAGTGAGTTAGTCATCCACCAAGTGATAAATCAAGATATAGCCAATAATACCTTTATTAAATACTAAAATCATAGGGTATAGCACCTACTTTAAGAATTTTATGCCTTCAACATACAACCCATACCAAGGGATTTAAATAAACATGTTGATAGATTGGCTACCATATGAGCACAGTTTGATGTAGTTATTGATGTAGGAAAGGAGAAATATCAGTCTCATATCAAGGTCATTATGAGGCTTTATATTTCAGATAATGAAGTGTCATGGTAGGTGTTTGAAAGTGATGAACACATTGCACACTTCTTACAAAATGAGGTAGGATTCTCCTCGAGGAACTAAAAGAGACTGCATGATCAATATGAAGAACAAATTATTCAACTGAAGACAAACAAGATACCTAAGGGGATAATTAATTTTGAGAATGTTTTCAATGAAGATGATAAAAATAAGAAAGAAAGAAATAAAGAGTGAGCATGTCAAAAAATAAGAAAACTATGAGAGAGTCATGATTTACAAGGACAAGCTTCTGAAAATTGGTAAGATATGTTCTCTATTCAAGAGGTAGGCCTTTATTCAATTATGCAAAGATTCCATGACATATTTGCTTGGGAATATAAATATTTGAAAGGGTTTGATCCAAGTCTAGCTTATCAAATGATTGAGTTAGAACCTGGAGCTAAACTAATCAGGCAAAAATAAAGGCCTATTAATCCCAAGATAGAGGAACTCATGAAGAAAGCGCTAACCAAGTTGATTGAGTCTAGGATTATCTTTCCTATCAAACACTCAACTTGGATGGCTAATCTTGTACCTATATACAATAATAATGGAGAGATCATAATTTGTGTGGATTTTTGAGACCTTAATAGAGTATCTTTCAAGGATCATTATCCACTTCCTTCCATGGAACAAATTTTGCAAGTTATCTCAAGTTCTCAACACTTCTCACTTCTTGATGGTTATTCAAGTTACAATCAAATACTAGTGAATTAAGAGGATTAGTTCAAGATAGCCTTCAATACAAAATGGGGGACCTTTACTTATAGGAAGATGCTTTTTGGTTTATCCAATGCTGGATCTACTTTTCAAAGGGCAATGGACATGGCTTTTAAAGGTTTGATCAATAAGTTACTACTTATGTACCTTGATGATATAAATATTTTTTTGGAGGATGCTATTGATCATATGGAACATCTAAGGTAGGTGTTTGATAAAATTTGGGCTTATGGAATATCCTTTAATCCAAAAAAGTGCATCTTTTTTATCCATGAAGATAAGTTATTGGGTCATATTATTTCAAAATAAGGCTTTTTTATTCACCCTGAGAGGATTGAGGCTATTCTAGGATTGTCTTTAACTCAATACAAGAAAAGACTTCAAATATTATTAAAGAAAAAAAAAATTGTAATAAGGTTTATTCTAGGCATTACAACTGTGGTAAATCCTATAATAGCCATGCTCAAGAAGAACCAAGATTTTGCTTGGAAAAAGAAGTTAAGAGTAATTTTGAGGTAATCAAGTAAGCAATTACAAAATATCCTACTCTCTTGAACCCAAAATTTTCCAAATATTTCATACTTTATACCTTTTCTAACCTTGATACAATCTCAACTATGCTTATGCAAAAGAATGATGAAGAGATAGAGTAACCAATTGTATTCTTCAGCCAAGGATTAGAAGATTATGAGATCAGGTATACATTTATTGATAAACAAGCTCCAGTTTTGATAATAAGATTAAATAAATTCATATACATGGTTTAAAACAATAAGATACATGTCATGGTTTCTCATCTTAGCACCAAGGAGTTTCTCCTAAGCAAAGACCTTAATGAAAAGAGAGTTAGGTGGATTATCAAAGTAATAGAGTATGATGTGGATATTAAGGTGAAAAACTTATTAAGAGGAAAAGGGTTATGTGAGAATTTAGATTCAAATTTTCAAGATCCAAAAGAGGAAGTATTGATCAACCAAGGTCACCCCCAACCAGTTAATCACATACAAGTTCAAAGTTGGACACAAAACATCATTAGTTTCCTACAAAATGGTGGGTACCCCAATGGGTTAAATAAGTCTCAAAGAAGATATTTTAGATTGCATACCATTCCTTATTATCTTGTTGATGATGTTCTCTTTAGGAAAGACATGATTGGTGTACGGTTGAGGTGTGTTAATAGTGATCAATTTGATATGCTGCTATAAAGGTTTCACAATGGTGTAGAGGGAGGTCATTTCTCTGCTAAAATGATAGCCACAAAGATAATGAGGGTTGGTTGCTATTGCCTAATATTTTTAAGCACTATTACCATTGGGCTAAGATTTGTTCCCAATGTGCCTTCTTTGTAGGCAAATAGAAACTTACATCCCTTCCATTGAATCCTATCCAAGTAGACCAACCTTTTGTGCAATGGGGCCTTGATTTCATTGGTGTGATCAACTCTTCATCAAGTACTGGAAAAAAATGGATATTGACTACTACTGACTACTTCACAAGGTGGTTAGAGGTTGTTACATTAAAGGAGGCAAGAGAAAATTCTATCTTGGAGTTTTATGATAACATTATAACAAGGTTTGGAGTTCCCCATGTTATCATTTTTGATAATGAACTTGTTTTCATAAGTGCTAAAAATTTGGATTAGGCAAATAAGAATGGATTTTACTTTAGTACCTCATCCAACTATTACCCTCAAGGTAATGGATTGGATTAATCTACTAACAATAATCTCATCAAGATCATCAAGAGGACATTGGAGAATAATCAAAGAGCATGGCACAACAAGTTGAAGATATCATTATGGGCTAACAAGATTACTTCTAAGAGATGAATTGGTAATTTTCCCTTTGTGCTTATTTATAGGAGAGAGGCTAGGTTGTCCATATCTCAAGACTACCTACTATAAAACTTGCACAATAACTAAAACTACTTGAAAATACTCCAATAAAAGTCAGATTGATAGAATTAATGTAGCTACAAAAAGCAAGAGAAAATGCACACAAGGCCATGGAGCACCAACAAGTACTCATGAAGAAGTCCTTTAAACAAAGAGAAAGTGTAAGAGTGTTCAAGGAAGGTGACCTAGTCCTGAAATAAGATGAGGATAGAGCAAAACCAAGTAGACATATAAAGTTTAACACTTTATGGAGTGGCACTTACATCATTAGCAAGTGCAAGTAAAGTAACTCCTTTTAGCTGACCAAGATGAATGGAGAATAATTACCTATCCTTTTGAATGGGATACATTTAAAGTTATGTTATTAGTCCTTATAGGACATTTTTTGTAAATAGTATCTTAGGTGTGTGTGTTTAGTCTAGTTTTATTTTGATTTGTTGTTGTGTTCCTTAAGTGCTTTGTACCACAAATGTGTTTCCTTTTTTTTTTTGGTGTGTGTCTTTTCCTTTGTGCATGTGATAAACTAGCTTGTGTGTTTTGTCATTTTCTTGGGTGCCTATATGCATGACTCCATGCCCAGTGGAACGATATAGGTAACTGGTCTTAGGCAAAGTAGGTATGCCACCCCTAGGAATCACCAAGAATGTTAGCCAATTTTCACACCCAAGTTTTTCATCTTTCCTTTTGTCTAAGTGAACAATTCTTAATTTATTTATCCCCACATAAAAGTGTCAAGTGTTATTTTATTCAGTAAGGTTTTGCTTTGGTTTTTTTGTTTAAGGCTCAAAGGAATTATTTCAAACTTTTTTTTTTGAAACAAAAAGTCCAAAGGAATTGGTCCATTTCAAGATTTGTGAAGGGTCACTTGCAAAATTCCAAAGGGTCTTTTTCTAATGGAAGTGTCCTTTGAAATTTTTTTGAAGGGTACACTTTCAATATTTTTAAAGGGTCTTTTCTCAGGAATTGGTTCTTTCAACTTTTTCGAAGGAATTGGCTCTTTCAAATTTTTTGAAAGAATTGGCTCTTTCAACTTATTCAAATGAATTGGCTCTTTTAAATTTTCTGAAGGAATTGGCTCTTTCAACTTTTTGGAAGGAATGTTTTTGGACATTTTATCTAGCATAATCTTTTTGAAGGGTCTTTTTCTCATGGAAGTGTCCTTTTCAATATTTTTGAATGGACATTTTTAGTTTTGTTGATGGGTCTTTCTCTTGCAAAGTGTCCTTTATAAAAAGTTTAAAGAGACACTTGAAAAAAGTCTAAAGGATCATTTCTCAAGAAAAGGGACACTTCTTTATCTTGTGAAGGGACATTTTCAATATTTTTGAAAGGTTTTTTCTCAAGAATTGGTCCTTTGCATTTTTCTAAAGGAATTGTTTCAAATATTTTATCTGAAACAATATTTCCAAAAGATTTGAATCTTAAGGGTTTTTGAAGGAATTGTTTCTCATGTAAGTTCCTTTCAAAAAGTTTGAAAGTTCCTTTGAAAAAATCCTGAAGGGACACTTACAAAAAGTCCAAAGGGTCTTTTCTCAAGAAATTTTCCAATTCAAGATTGTCAAAGGGCATGTTCAAGCTTTCTAAAAGGTGAAAGCAGCCTAAAAGGTTAATTATTTTGAAAAAAAGGTTCTACAGGAAAATTATTTGGGAAAATGTAAAAGCAAAGGTCCAAGGAAGATGCCCTGAAGGAATGGTCCCAATAGAGTGACAATTATATGGATGTCAACTTCAAGGTGATAAGCTAGTCATTGGTGTTTAAATAGTGGGCCCCAAGTAGATCAAAGGGGCTCATATCACCATTGAGCATATCATGATCTGAGTCATTTTTGATGGCCAATCAAAGGAAGAAAGGCTAATGAGCTTTGTAGGGTTTGAACATTTAACTTGGTTGAGTTAAAACAAGTTTTCAAAGGATGTTTGTAGGCACACACACATGGATCTAGAATCTTGATAAATTCCATGAAGGAATACATGTAGACTCTAAATGATGCCTCTCCAAGGCCAACATAATGAAAGTGACTCTTCCATACAATGTTGCACACCTCATCAAGTTGACGAGAAGTTATTAGCATCACAAAAAATTGATAAAAAGTGGACTCATTTGCATAACCACATTGATTCCATTACTCAGCTCAAAAATATCTTATTTATACTAGTATAACCATTGGGGAAGCATCTTTAAGGAAGTAAGTTAGCTGTGTAACCACTTAAGGTGACATGGATCAATTGAATGGCTTGAATGAGCATCATTTAAAAAGATGGTTGCATCTAAAGATGGAGACTCCTAAAAGATTGATTCCTTTTTCTAGCACCAAAGGCTTCCTCCTCTCACTTACTTTCTACTATAAATACATCCCTTGGGCTAGTGTAAAAATAAACACACTGTGTATGGTGAAGCCCTACTAGATTGATCTTATATCTACCTTTAAGCATTAATACAAGTCTATTTATTTCAAGTTATAAGCAAGTGTTTGAGTGTGTTAGAGATATATAGTGACATTAAGTGATGATTTTTCATCCTTCTATCCTTTATCCTTCATGACTGAGTAAAAGTTCTTAGTCTAACAGGTCATATAGAGTGTGTTCAAGTGTGTTAAATTGTTATAAGTGTATAACTATTTTTGAAATGTGAAAAGTTTGCCTTTTAGTTCATTTGACTTGTGTCATTTTTACATACCTCACCTCTGTATTGAAATACTTATGTTAAAAACCCTTAGATCTTGAAAATAGTCTGTGAGTTTTGTTTTATCATGTATTAGAATATGTTATTCGTGTGGAAGATAATATTGATGCATCACCAATACTAGAGTAGGTTTCTTTTAAATTTATAACTCTTTAACTTTAAATAAAGCTATTTTAGATAGAGGTTATTTTTAAGAGATATATTTAGGGATCTATCCCTATAAATATAGAGGTTCATTTCATATATAGGTATACCCACATGCCTTAAAATGTTCCAATGTTTCCCAAATATGGAAAAAGATTGAACACTCTCTTCTAGGGTGCAAGATTTGGAGAAAACACTAACATTGCCACATAACCCAAAAAAAAATCATATGAATATAATATACATAACCTTAGGTTCAACATCATGTTTATTTTAATTCATCAAACAAGGTAATATAACTCAAACTGATCAACTTCATAAGCTCACTCAAAACTGCACATAGGCCTTAAGAACCTAGTCAAAAGATTTTTAATTTTCACATCTTCATAAGAGTTTATCATACATAAAAATTCATTATAATGAAATTATGAGACATATATAACACATAAATGAGAATTTGAATCATCAAATATATGCAAAAAGACTCAAAAACAACATTCTCACTCACACATAGAAAACTGTATGTGGCTCCAAAAACACAGTCATGAGAATCAAGGTTTAGAACACCTTTGTGAATAATTTTATAAACTAAAAAATGGTTTATAATATCCTTAATTATACCTATAAAATATTTTAATATATATTTTACAATATTCAATATCAATATTGGTCTTATAGACCATTCTCACATCTTCACCCTATACAAACTTCATTGCATTAGGCAAGACACTTTGAGGACAATTTTTTGATTATGTAAGAGAATAATAAACCATTATAAATAAATGGTATATTATGTTTATTTCATTAAAAATAACCCCATGCATTTGTATTCATCTCTAATCCTCCACAACCAATCCCTAATCTCATTTTCATTCTTGCCTAGTTTTCTCAATGTCTTGCTCATTAGGCCTATTTAGCGATAGGTCAACTTCCATGACTGGTTTAGCACATTTTAGGTATAAAAAATTACATGAGCATAAAAAATTTCTCACAAATCATCTTCCATCCATTTTCATGCTTTGACCTTGTCAACTATATCTGTTATATCAAAATTTTGAAAAACAAGGTGTTTCCTATAGATTCTACTCATTGTTATAAGGGGGGGAATTTTTCCCTCATTATTTCAATATAATATAAAGCATATCATAATTTTTATGCAACTTTATGCACTTCAATTTCAGTATCTTAAGGGATATGAATTGTTTATCATTGCTCTTTGATTTGCTTTAATTCTTTCTCCAACTCCTGCCTAGCCATCTTTGTCCCCTCATGTAATTCTATCATAGAATCCTTATGGGCTTTAAGCAAGGGAATTGAAGTCCTCTATATATGGGGAATACCCCAACTATTTTTTCTTCTTTTTGGATAAGTCATATACTTGTTGTCTTTCTTCAAGAATAATCTCCCTCCTAGCTTCATCCTCTAATTTCCTCTTCTTAACCCTTTGAATGATTCCTAAGGGCTTATCAAACAACAATTTTATTGATAAAAATTCTATAATTTTGAAATTGGGATTTTGGGAAGCCTTTGATCTAAGATCAACTACCCATGATGGGATAGCTAGATGGGTTGGGTCTATTAACTGTGTATCCTTACTTATTACCTCCCTTGATTGATCTTTTACTAATACTTTTGAGGCTCCTTTGAGTACTGAGTTAGGAAGGGAGGGACATATGATTTTGGACCAATCCACACCTCCATATTAGGGGAGTGGATGGATTTTATATACTTATTTACCTCTTTTGGCATTCTCTAAGGATATGATATTAGTATCTTGGGAGGATCTAGTGGAAGGCATTGGTAGATTGATTTGAGTGGAATAGACATGGAGTTGGGAATTGGCTAATGCTATTTCAATCTTCTTAGAGGCTCTTTTTTTATCTTAGTATAGACTATAGTAGTCCTGAAGGGAATGTCAATAGTGGTGGTAGTAATATACATGGTTGACATTGTGGGGGAAATTAATACAATAGAGGTAGAAGAAATGTCCTCAATTTTGGAGTGAGTAAAGGATTTTTCAAGACAACACTAATGAATACTAAACCAAAAATGGGAACAAAAGAGGAAACTTGGGAAGAATGGACTAAAGGTTAATCCTTCATACCTGATTTATCATCTTTGATTGGTTACTTCCCTTTGTCAACCATAAGGCTTAATGCCTTTACTCTTTCTAATTCTTCCTCTTCCTCTTACTCCAGTTCTTGTTCTATTGGTAACTATAAGGGAACTAAAGATATGCCCTATGGTTGATTATGAATTGGGTTATCTATGAGGTGAGGATCCCTTAGCTTCCTCTTATAGTAGATTTTATCCTTTAATAGTGGGGAGGAGGCTTGATTAATTAAGGTAGTAGAAACCTCTTGCACTACATATATCTGTAATGGTGGTGTAGCTAGGTGATCTTGGCCTTCTACATTAGAAGAGTCCAAGTTAAGTAGATTCTCTTGAGGCCCTTTATGCTCAATCTCACTTAGACTAGGCTCTTTATTAATATCCTTCAATAGTAGGGGAACTTATTGAGAAGGTTCTCCTTGTATCTTTGTTTGTTGTTTGGGTATATTGCCCCAGAAGTTAGGAGTCCATCCTCTAGGGGTGGCAGCCTTGTATACATATCTTATACTAAAATTGAAGTTTCTCCTTGGATAATCTTCAAATGATATTATTTAAGGCCTACAAGTTGATCCTTTCTAAGATTTGGGCATCATCCTTTACATTCAAGAATAGAAAATCATGGTCATAGGGAACATGTTGGTATGGAATACCAAAGCCCTAGATATGCTTTTGTATTTCACTATGATGATCCTAATCTCTATGAGGAAGGGTAGGCAATTTATAGTGATTCTTTTTATTACCTACATCCCTAAAATACTTCTTCATTCTATAGCACATCCTTCCTATGATCATGTGGGATCCATAAAAATTTTCTTTTGTTTTATCAAATCCTCTTCCACACTCCACTATAGATGATATGAATTTTATTGCTCTGTAATCTTATCCAACATGTACTTGGAGAGAAATAAGGGTTTGACCTTATAGTTGATGACCATGATCATCGTATAGTTTAGGTATAACTATTAGTCACCTTGAGGAGCCAATGTATCTACTATGATTTTTGATATCCTAGGCAATGGGGTCTCATGAGCAACTTTCTACACTTGTGGATATACATCCTTGAAAATATAAATCATATGCTTTGTATATACATATATATGCATGAAATTAAAATGATCACAAATGTGATTCTTTATACAGTATGTGGCTAGGTTCTAAAGCTCTCCAAAGTCCCTATAGACTATGCCCATTATAACATCAAGAAGGTATGATGTCATATAAAAATGGCTAGCTAAATTTGGATTTTTGATTTTATGCCAAAATTTTTCCCTTAATTTGAGGCTGATGATCTCCCCCAAGGCAAAATCCATGTCTGAGGTCCTCAACATGTCCAAAAGTGGCACCCAGTCTAGGTGAAGAAAAGGGATACTTGGTATGCCATATAATTTATTCAACAAGGCCATCCCTATAAAGACCCCCATTTTGAATTTGTTAATGGTGGTGTGGAATTTTCCTTCAGAACCATAGTCTCCCTAGGAATAATCCATGAAATGATAACTTTGTCAATTGAATTACTCTTGTTCCATGTTACCAACCTAAGCTTATAAAATATTGCATCTAGAATTGGCAGAGATAGGTATTTTTGGAAATAATCACCAAAGATGCAAGCCATGACTATCTAGTGATCCATGTGATATAATAAGTCATATTGTGTCACCTTCTTAGCAAATAAAAAGTCTCATAATAGGTTGATGTAGGGCATAACTTCAGGCTTGGATGCCATGAAGTGCAGTCTTTATCTCTTGAGAGAGAGTAGGTATATCACTAATTAGCATTGTTCTAGGGATAAATATCCATCATAATAAAATTCATTAATATCATTAATAACATCCCATACTTATGAGTAGTTTTCATACCTATCATTGAAAATTATTACATCAAACATTGTGTTTGTATATTCTATAAAATCCTTGATGGAGAATTAAAATGGTTTCAACACTCCTCTAAAGCTTTAAGATTATGAATCCATTGAAATTGTTTGGTTTACTCAAAGTGATATTTCCATGTACTATGAAAATTCTTTTCCACTGGTTACTTCTTTTCAGTAGATTTATAGGTGGCTAGGCCTTTGTTTGCCAAGTAGCAAGTGAGATAGAAATTTACTTGAAATTAAATGAACACATTGATAGTCACACATTGTTGATATATCCTTTTGCATTCCATTCTAGTTCATGCACTTTTAATGTCCAACATTCATATGTTGCTTTACATGCACAATTCCAATATCGTTAGTTGGTTGGTGGGATACGTTATTTGGCAAGTGTCATGAAGTAGTTCTAATTTTTTGGCTAAGTCTAGGGGGATTTTTGTAATAGGGAGTTGGAAGTAGGGTTTTATATTAGGATTGAGATAATAATTCTCACAAACTAAAGGCTCCAAACATAAACCCTGAGCAAAATGTTTAATTACAAAATTTCTTGAAATAATGTTTGAATAAAATGTCCAAATAAAAGCTCTAAATAAAACCTCCAAAGCACAAAAACCTAATAAAGACTATTATGGACAAATTCTTTGATGAAAATTTTTGAACAAAATTATCCAATGAAGAGATTATTTAGACTTTAGTACCAAAAAAATACTCTGAACAAAATGTCTAACATGAAAACTCTAAACAAAACCAAGTCCTTCGAGATAGTGTTTGAAAAAAAAATTCGAAAAAAAAAATTCCAAACACAAGTTTTGATGACCAAAATGTTGAATAAATGAAACCTTGAACATAAGTCTCAAACAAAGTTATGAATAAAAGTCCCAAACAAAATTTATAATATGGAAACTCTGAACAAAACCAAGTCTTCTGGGATAATGTTTGAATAAAAGATTTGAAGACAAAAATGTTGAACACAAGTTTCAACAACCAAAATGCTGAACATATGAAACCCTAAACATAATTCTAGAACAAAATTCTAAACAAAAGTCCTAAACAAAATTTTTGATACGAAAACTCTAAACAAAACCAAGTCCTTTGGGAGAATGTTCAAACAAAATTTCCAAAGATAAAAATGTTGAACACAAGTTTTGATGATCAAAATGGTGAACTTAAGTCCTAAAGCACAAAGTTTTTGAAAACAAGTCTCAAGAAAATGGCTAAACATAATAGTTATGAATAAAACTAAATCCCAAAAACCTATATAGTAAAAAAATCTTAAAAATTATCAATAAGTTAGTCAAAAATGTAAAATATCATTATTTATACTTCTAAGTGTTAAGATTAAGGAAAAAGCTAATAGAACTTCCATAACTACATAGAGGAAAACCTAACAAACAAGGCCAAATAAAAAAAAGTGGGTCCCCATTTATTTTTTAAAGAAAATGGGGATGTTGGGTACAATAAGATTAATTAATTCATTAAATAAATTTTTTATAAAACATATAGCTGAACTTGAGATAGTCACACACCTTTATTGGTGAACTTGCTTTATACTCTAGCATTGCTTCAAAATAATTATCCTAATGTTTAGATAAATTCTAAAATATCTAATACTAAATTAATTTACTTTCAACCTCGGATCTAGTTTCTAACACTTAAATCAATTTATTTGTCTTTGGATATGATATATGACACTAAAACCACTTTATTTTGACCTTGGATTTTAGGGAAATTTACTAATCTCCATAAAAAAAAAATTGCAATTTTTTTAGGATCTAAAATTCACTTTTTGTTAATCTTATTTAAAAAAACTCTATGGCTATATTGGATTAGTAATTTTTATTTCAAGCTTCATTAGTTTTCATTACATGTTATATTCCCTTAATAAGGAGCATAATTAACACACATGTAATAAAAATGAATCAAATTGGAGGAAAAAACACATAAATTATTCATGAATTTTTTTTTAAAGTCAAGTATGACATATGAACAAGAGAGGTTTTTAATTTAAAATTAGATAAGGATTACTTTATACCCTATTGATGGACATACTATGACATGGAAAATAAAAATTCTCAAGAATTTTATTTAGTTATGAACAATATATTTTAACCTCTTAATGCAAAATAATTCAATGCATACCTTGATACCCATCCTAGTGAATTTGATTTGTTTCTATTTATATCTTGACAAAAAAAATGATCATGATATCACATCTAAAGAACCAAATTATTTAATTGAACCACCTCTTTTTAACCCTACTCCAGGTGCTATTACTTCTACTATTGATACTATTATTAGATCTTCACCTTTATATTTTGGGTTAACTCAAGGCTTCCAATATATTTACATGCCAATTCCTAACCAAAGGACTCATATAGGACCTTTGATAACTACACACACTACATCACATAATGTGCCTACTACATAATACCTTGTGCAAACTACTTGATTTTTTTCATGTTAAGGTGATACAATTAGAGGTATATCAAAATCTATCCAATCATTTTATTCCAAAACCTTGCTTCATAATATGTTATCACACTATATTGCATCATATCCTTTACTTACAAGATTTATATCCCCTAATTTTCCATTATATGAAGGTAAAGTAAATCTAGAATAATATCTTAAATATTTTCATGTAGCATTGTTGGTTTATGCTTTCAATGAAAAGTTGATAACCAAGTTGTTTCAAAGAAGATTAAAATATTATGCTTTGCATTAGTTTTATGATTTACCTATTCAATCAATAAAATCATCAACCCATTAGTAGATGAGTTTATTAAGTATTTTATATTAACATTGATGAAAATCTTTCTTATGCACAAATTGTTAAGCTTAAGAAAGAAACTAATGATCCTATTAGTTATTATGTATTTTTTATAAAACCATCCTTTCCAAAATGCCTAAGACATTGGCAGATAATGAATTACAACATATTTTCAAAAAAAATTTACTTGCACCTTTGCATGAAACAATTATTTTCAAAAAACTCAAATCATTTAAGGAACTAGCATATGATAAGAGAAAGAGAACTCATGTTTATTGAGTTGAATAATCTAGTGGATGCACTTTCATCTATTTTGATAATAAATCTTTAAATCAAACCATCTTACAAAGCTAAGCCACTAGATTTTAAATTTGATTCAAATATCACAGTTAATGTTAATTTTTAGACTTCTAAAAAGGTTATTTTATCATATCAACCAAGGATGTAATTATCTATATTACCAAAATTTCCTCATAAATTTCTAAAAAAAATACTTGAATGCAATCTTATTACTCTATCTCCACCATTTTAAGTTGACATAAGTAAATCTCAAGGAAAATATTTTGATAAAAAATCATATTGTGATTACCATATATGCAATAGCCATTCTAATAACAAATGTTTCAATCTCAATAACATTATTTAGGATCTTATTGACAATAATTTTATTGATTTAGGCACTCCTAGAGAGGAAACTAAGCCTCAAAAGAATATAATATATCATTTTTAGTGGTTCAAAATTTTTAGTAAATAATTTCCAAACTAATGGTTCAATATTTTTAGTGAACCATTTATAAACCATGATACCAAAAAGGATAATTTAGAATTACATCATAATTAAAATTCTTATCCACCTCCTAAGTCATAATATCATCCATTATATTGAATTGTTGATACAATTATTTAAACTACTCCACCTTGTCCTATGATTAATTTTGATGATAGTGGATCATGATTATGATTTTCATGCTTTATGTATATGAACTTATATTGATTAGCAACCCATTAATAGTGTGTTAGTTGATAATGGATCCATTTAAAATATATACACAATGACGTTACTTAATTCATTAGGTTACACATCATGATATACAAACAATTTTCAAAAATGTTAAGACATTTAATGGGAACCAAAAAAGCACTTCAGGACACATTATGTTACCTCTTCAAGTGGGTCTTAATATCCTCTCCACTTATTTTATAGTCTAACCAAAAACTAGGGTCTTTGACATGATATTAGCATGACCTTGGTTAAAGAAACTTCATGATATACCTTCTGCATTACATAGATGCCTAAAGTACATTAATTGCACTTATGTTGTCAAAATTTCAAGAATCAGATATGAGTACCATCTACAATCTATGGTACCTCCTCATCCTACAAGAACAAATCACATTTAAATTTGTTTCACCTAATCAAAATAAATATATTCAACCAATTCAACAAAAGGTTCAAAAGTCTCAAAAGCAACAAGTTCAAATTCAAACTTATCATAAAAGGTGCCTAGTTCATAACAAATACCATTACATATAACATCTTCTAAATTAGTTATATATATAGATAATAATGTTTTTTAAAGGGCACAACATTTAAAACAATATTACACTAGTAATAATAATATTTCATATCATTATACATCCCCTAAAGATACTCCTCCTACATAGGATTACATGAGTAGTGATATAAATAGTTTCATTATAGCACATGACTCATTTTTTGATTCTGAGTCATACACATATAATAGAGTTTGTTCATGAAATGAAATACTTATAATGATTATTTCATATTATCATGACACCCCTATTGATGAGATCATTTATTAGCTTTTATTTCCAAATATTTTTAAAAAAAGTAAAAAAATATGCAAATATTTCAAAAATAAATCAAAATTTTGATTATACATAACTTCTTAACTACTGAATCATGTTATTATATTACTTTCACATTCGATAAATTTAATCAAATTTTATAATAAATTTTATTTTGTTGACTTTTTAGCCTTGTGGCTCTTCCTTTTAACTTTTCAGATTTGAACAGTTCAAAATAATGGTCTTTTCTACTATATTCTACCATTTATCTCTTTATTTTCATAGTTTGAAATACTAAACTACATTTTATAAGGATAGAATTGACAATAAGGGAAAAAACTGTTTAATGCTACTATCCTTAGTTGGTTGATCTTGTATTACATATAATTTCACTCAAAACTCAAAATTTAAGTAGATAGAACCTTAATATTGCCAATTTTTAGACATTTCACTCAGTACCAGTATGCAAAAAAGTAATTATTAATGCAAAATATTTATTTTCCTATGTTATATTTATTATACGTATTTCATACTTTGACAAGTGTACATTTAAATAAATGAGTATTTACAATCATTCCTTTACATACTCATTATATTTCCATATGCCATACAATAGTAATTTGCATATACAAGTAGGGGTATATTACTCATATATGGCCATGTCATCATATATAATGCATAATTCACTTTGGCACATGTTGTAAATTAATATCCATCTAATTTATTTTACTTTTAAATACTTGGTTTTCACTAGTCTATTTTATTCTAGTTATAAATTGTTAAAAAGTACCAAAAAAATCAAATATTTTAAAAATGAAAAAAATCCAAAAAAATATTAAAAATTCAAAATTAGGACCTGAGCATGATTATACATATATTTTATTTAATTTTAATATGTTATTTATCTTAATATTGGTATATAACATACTCTTTTTATATTACACATGCATTTCACTAGTATTCATGAGTGTTATGTAGGACATACAGATCTCACATGGACTTAGACATTGGAATTGTCTCTACCCAATAGACTTACTAAATTGGGCACATATTTTCCATAGGTTACATTATTTATAGGTGTTATCATTATATGATTTATATACTACAGATCTATAAACTCTTTTACAAATGTCTTGCTAACATATTTACCTTGCATGATGTACATGGATATGCTATTTTATAGGATATGATCTCATTACATGTACAGGGTGTAAAATATCTTTCTAATTTTATTCTCCATTGATATTTTACTTGTACATAGAAAAATACATATTTTTCATCTATTATGTTTGGCTTGTATCTCTTGTGTGAAATTTACTTGAGCATCTCTATGAGATCATTGCTTGATATTGTGTGACATTTGAACATGTCCATTTCTATTGGCTCTTGTCCATTTATTGTGTGAAATATTTGAACATGTCATTTATTTGCAACATCATTATCATGTCTTTTGCATGTGGCCCTTGATAGGATTTTCAATGAAATCTTTACTTATTTAAAAAAAATTATGTGGCCTTTGGACTTATTATGTGACATTGTGTGTGTTATATTTGTGTGCTTATTGAGCTTGTTAAGTTTGATGTGTACCATGATTCATATCATGCACTAACTAAAGCATAGGATTCTAATTTCACAATCTACTACTATGATCTTCATTTATACATTTTTATAGGCCTTACATCATATGTTACATACATGATTCAAATGGTAAAAATTTTACTATGTTGACATACTTTTTACATATGCTATATTATTCAATAGTTAAATATTACCACACATAATACAGTTAGATTTTATTTTGAGATGAGTGGCTTTCAGGACACAATTCCATCACATCAAAAGTGGGGCATTTTAGTGGGCTTTTCATACATGAGATAAGCATCTTCAAGAGAAAAAATCAATTTTCAGTACAAAATATAGTTTCAAAGGTTCAAAATGGTCAAAATTCAATCATTGGCACAAGATATGGGGCCATATGCATTCACATTATAGGAACAAAGTAAACATTTATATAATTTTTGGTGCATGATACAATTTCATGAACAAGTTTTAGACATAATTTACAACATTGCATCTATAATATAGTTATAGATTTTAAACTCTACGTTATTTTAAAAAATTCATGGGGCATGATACATATTCATGCCATGATTTTCATTATTATTTGATATCTGCAGACATGGTAAGACCATGAATGTTGTCCATTCTAATTTGATCATGAGTTCAAGCAAAAATTTATTAGTTATATGATCCATCTGTAGTGGTTGACTCAGTTAAACTGCATAATGCATAACTTACAAGTTCAATTCCCTCTAGCATTATCCTAAATTCATTACGGACCTCAACCCATTTCATCTCTTTGGGTTACAAATACCAATAAAATAAATTGAGGTTTCTACATCCCTAATTAGGTTTTATTTTCTAATCAAGTTTAATTCAATTCAGGGATTGATCACCCTTGAATTCTCCATTGGTTTATTTAAAGAACCAACTTCTCTAAGTGCTTCTTGGGAAGCACTAATTCACTAATGTTTCAAGGAAGCATCATCTCAAAAAAAGTTACACTTGAGCACGCATTGATTTCACACATACATGTGTAATTATTATTTGTTATTTATAATATTGTAAAATACAAGTTACATTTCAAATTTCATTTTAATATATAAGCCTTAACTACCTTTTCATCATTACAGTATTTTCCATGGAACACCATGGATGATTTTAAACTTCTCCTAAATACAATGTGTGTTACACACACTCATGTACTATTTCTTATTTACTCTAGTAATTTCATATATATACTAATTGAGAGTGGGGTGGAGGATGGGTGGAGAGAATGTGGTCACTCAAATTTGGTCATAAATAATTGATAATGTTAGTTTTGACCCTATTTTACTTTAATTGTCTCAAACACTTAATCTAAACATTTTATAACCTCATTATATCCTAAGCACCTATATGGACCTTATTTTTCTCTAAATTGATATTAGTCACCTAAAAAATTTTATAACAACTAAAAACCCCTCTAAGCATATGTATGGATAGATCAAGACCCAAAATTTACATGTTCATTAAAAGGATAATTATGTCTAGTTGGGGACAATAGTGGCAAATGTCCCTCCCATGGGAATTTTCTATCTTTGGTTATCTAGTGGTCATTTTCCAAATTTAAATCCTCCCTTACATTATGATCCATGTTTTTAATATTTTTATCATAAGGCTTTCCATTTTGAATTGTTATAAAGACGCATTTAAGTCACCTATTCTACAAATTGGTAATTTTAATACAAAGGCATACTTACACTACTGTGTATTGAGCAAAGATTCTCTATTATTCTCAATTATGATTATAATCATTTAAATTAGTTATCATTCAAGTCAAGAAACTAATTTATCTAAACAAAAGCAAATCATGATAAAATATTCAAGCCATATCTACATGCATTCTTATAATCAAAGGAGCACAATTACACAAATCACTCTAAGTGGAAGAACTATGTAGGATTGAAGTCCATTGGAGTGTTGGATACATAGGCAATACTTAGTCATCATGGGGGTGATTGGGGTCAAATAAATCCATTACACTCCCCCTTTTCTATTTTTAGGTTTTTAATCATTGAAATCTCTATTAAAGTTTCAACTATGAAGAAATTATTCATAGGTTTTTCACACATATCTAAAGGTCAAATATCCACATACAGACTATTTCAAGCTGTCATAAATTATCTTGATCTGAGTCTTTTTTTATGTATAGGACAAGTTTTACTAACTCAAGACTATAGTGGAAGTTGACCATGTCCCTAGTTGGGCAATCTTATCCTCATCATTTTCAGTCACAACTTTTAGGAACTTGTAAAATCAATCCTTATAAGTTTTATCTAGCCTTCTATCAGTGTACACAGTTCGATCTCAGACAACAAACAACTAATTTTGGCATTTCATTCATATTTATCCTCCTTTGTTTCAATTAGACTTTGTCTAATTTAGTCATTTATTTTCACTTTTCTTGTCAAAACCTCATTTACAATATTTTTTTATGTTTTTTGCAATTTATTTGAATTGGGATCAATTAATTTATTAATTCAAATGTTGATAAAATAATATATCCATTTTGTTGCTCTCAAATAGAGTAAGAATTATAAAATTGTATGAAGTGCCATCATTGAGCCCAAGCTTGCACACTTTTCATGGTGCTTACTCTATTGAGGATCACCTTTAGGGTGTTGTTGTATAATGCATTTATGTGTTTAGCATCCCAAATGTCTATTTTGAGGCCATAAAAATAGTATTAAGAATGTGTTTTGGTTCTGTTTCAAAGCCTAGTTGGTGTGGACTTGTATCCATGATTTTTTCAAACCCTTCTAATTGGAGTCCTTCATTGATATAAAATTATCCTTGGTGATTGGTCTATGCTACCTATAAGTTACACACATATTTGACATAATTTTTGAGTGGAAATTGTTTATTTAATATAGAAAGAAATATATGTAACAATTTTTTCTAGTTATACAATTGGTACTCAATTTTCCACCTATAACAAGGATGTGGTTATTTAAAATATGTTTATGTAGATTCAAGTACAAAAAAATAAAGTGAATCTATAGGTGGTTGATTTTTAAACCTTACAGGACCATTGGGGAAATATATATTGCATCATAGCTCGTGTGTGTCCCTCTTCAACTCCAAAGAATAGAACCCTTTGACATGGAAATAGAAGAATTCACTCTCACCTATGGTCTCACAACATGTACAAATGGTCTCTTTCATGTAGGCACTTGCTTCTATTGTCATAGCTTGTTGATTGGGTTCCTCCTCTTTACCATGACAAGTTCCTACATTTAGCTCTAGTAATCTCATGATTGAGACCACCTCAGATGGCACCCAAAAAACTACCAAATAAAACATGGAGATGTGAATAATGCAAACATTAAATGGGATTCCTTATTTGAGGGAGATGTCTTATTGGATGTTCATTGGGGCAAACCTAAAAACTAGGATCCTCTACCTAGTATTGGAATCTTTATTATGGTGGTTTAGTTTGTAGCTTTATAATGTTCTTTTGATATATTGGTTGGTTTTTGGACCATTTATGTTGTTACTTTTGGTTTTATAATCCCTTTTTGGCCTAGAGTATTTGACTTATGACATGCTTTAATATTTCCCACATTTTTTAATCATATACAATATTTCTAATTTAAGTGATATAGCCCTAGTTTCTTTAAATAAATAATTTTTTGATGATAACATACAAATGATACTTTATAATTTAAAATTTTATTAGTAAAAAATATAATTTATATTAAAAACTCTTAAAAAATAATGTTAAGTGTAGATTAATGGTTAAGTTGGTGTAAAGGTTTAAAGGCTAAGTTTGATTTAATGGTTAAGTTGGTTTAATAGTTTAATAGTTAATACAATTTATATTATGAATTTTTACACTAAATAGAATACTTTGTAGACATTCATTCTTGTAGGGATTTTCATTACACAATTCTATATATGGATTAGCTTTTGGGAGCTTGAATTCTTTTTTTTCTAATATATTTTTTCTAGTTGTATTAGTTGTTACATTACTCTTTTACGTTAGCTATTTAGTTTATCAGTGTATAATATTATTTGGTGACTAATAGTTTTTGATAATTTATCCATTGACCAAGTATTTCTTTTTTACATGTAGATGTGTTGTAATTTTTTGATTTCTCTTGAACTTGGAGTGAAGGTCCCATTTCCTCTCTCATTATCTTTATTTTTGATAATATTAAGCATGTGTTTTGGTTTTGTTTCAAAGCCTAGTTGGCATGAAGTTGGATCCATGATGTTTTCAAACCCTTCTAATTAGATTGCTTCATTTATATAAAGTTATCCTTGGTGATTGGTCTATTCTACCTATAAGTTACACACATAATTGGCATACTTTCTGACTGGAATTTGATTTTTTAATTTGGAAAGATATAAATGTAACATTTTTTCTAATTATATAATTGGTGCTTAGTTTTCTACCTATAACAAGGATGTGGTTATTTAAAATTTGTTTATGTAGATTCAAGTACAAGAAAACAAAGTGGATTTAGGGGTGGTCAATCTTCAAACCTTGCAGGACCATTAGGGCAATACACATTGCATCATAGCTTACATGTGTCCCTCTTCAACTCCAAGGAATAGAACCCTATGATAGTGGCATAGAAGAAGTTGCTCTCATATATGATATCATGACATATATGAATGGTATTTGTCATGTAAATTCTTGCCTCTATTGGTATATCTTGGTGATTAGACTCATCCTCTTTACCCTGACAAGTTTTTGCATTTGGTTTTAATAATATCATGCCTTAGTACCACCTAAGATGACACTCAAAAAACTAATAAAGAAAACTATATACACTCTAAACTGGTCAAGAAACCACACATATAATATCTTTTTAAAATCCTTTCATAGGAGACTCTAACTAGAGAATATGAGCTTTTTTCACATTCAACCATGTCTTTTGTTTTACTCATCTTGGTCTCATTTCATGCTCTAGATACATTTTTGCTTATTCCTAGTCTTCTCAAGATTTTAAAATGGTCATTCCACCTCAGCCAAGTTAGATTTCCCATACTTATTCCATCCCCTTAGGACCCTAACTTGTATGATAGGCGCATTGGGATTGGACTACAATGCTAGACCCTAGGGTGCCCCATTTTCATCTCTCTTATCCAAGGTCATTTTTAGCTCTAATGGTTAGTTTCCCTCACTTAATGAGTCTTAGCCTCTTTCTTAGCTTCATCCTTAAGTTTTCCAATGTTGTCCAAATGTGATTAAAGCTCCAAATTTGAAATAAAAATTCTTGTATATAAAGGACTACACAAGGCATTTTATATCTAGAACTTAATACTTTGGCACATTACATAATAGAAATTATTTAATAGTATAACTCAACATTTTTCATCACACATAGACTTGCATGCTTGATCAAGGAAGAGCCTAGGTGAAAGTTCATTCTTGCATCTACCATGCACATTGATTATGCACATTCCCTAAGGGAGAACTATATTTGATCTGAGACCCTAGTTTGAGGGTTAATTTAGGCATCGATCAAGATATCATGGGTTCTAGATCGTATGATCATTCTTACCTTAACCCAATTTTTTTCCCTTTTTTATTTTAATGTATTTGTTGCTTCATTTGTCTAGATAGACTCAGGGTTTAAATATTGAATTAGCTCTATAAGGATCTCTATCGATAGTCAAGATCTAAAATTTCACAAGTGGATCAATACAGGGACAGTTAATAAAACCCAAAAAGCTTAGACCTTTGTGAATAGTTTGGACAACAATGGTAGGAACTGGACTATAACATCAGATACCAGGGTGCCTTATTTTTGGTACTCTTATCTTTTCATTGAAAAAAAAATTAGATTCAGATTTTAGACATCTTCCTAGCCCTGCACCTCAAGTTTTAGCTTCAATAACAGTTGTATCGACCTATTTTTTCCTATATAAGTTATTTACTTCTCCTATATAATTAATTCTACAAAAATTTTATTTTATCATATTAAATCAAACTTTCCTACTTATTCTAGACCCTTTCTTGTTTAGGAACTAAACACTAGTTTTCCAAAAATAATAAAATACTTACTGAACCTGACTTAATTCAAACAAATCTAAAACCCTAGGTACCCTTAGGGTTTTTCCTTCATATTTTGTGCAAAAATTCAATTTCTAATTTCTAATTTTTTGTATAATTTTTTTTTGCATTAATTCTATTCAAATATTGTTTTAGAATTCAAATTATAGCAATAATTTTAAAAGTTTATAAAACCCCAACCCAAACCCCTAGATTTCCAAACTAGGTCCTTGAACCCTAAGCCTACCTCCTCTGAAATTTTTAGAAAAATATTTTGGAATTTTTTGAAAATTGTTTAAAGTGTCAAAAATATTTTCAAAATTCCTATGTTAATAGTTCTTCTGTGCAAAAATACAATTTCTAATTTCCAATTTTTGTATAAATTTTTGTGCATTTATCTTATTCAAATTTATTTTAGAATTTAAATTATTTCCATAATTTTCAAAAATTATAAAACCTCAACCCAAAACCCTATATTCTTAAACTAGGTCCTAAAACCTCAAGCCTTCCTTGCAATTTTTAGAAAAATATTTTGAAAGTTTTACAAATTATTTAGAGTGTCAAAAATATTTTCAAAATCTCTATGTTAGTATTTATTTTTGCATTTATTTGATTAATAATGATTTTTCACATTATCTTTGGTGAAATAAATAAAATATTCACTAAGTCACTTCTTCCCTCTCATCCCATAAATCAATTTCTAAATTTTTCTCATAATTATGACAATAAATGGACAAATTTGCAAAATTGCAAATTAGTTAAAAATGTGGAAAATGATTTCATTTATAATGAAGATAATTAATATTTTTGTAATGAGGAATATGATGATACATGTAAAAGTGACAGTGGAGAAAAATTAGATGCATATTCTTCTCTCAAACCTATCTCTTTTATTCCTTCTAAAAAAATTAATTTTGATAAATGGGAAAGATACTTTTCACCTCATTCTCTTATGCACAATGCACCAAATGAACAAATTAGTCATGCACTTCCAAGTGAACATCTTATTGGTGAGAATTTTCTTCCATGTGAACCTAATCTCTCTCTCTTGCTAATTCTATGTTCAAAATAAAATAATATAATTTCAATAAAATCAAATTACCAATGCATAGTCCAAATGATCCATCTCATGCTCTCAACTCTACTTTATCAAAAGAATGTCTAAATGATAACTCTCTTACTTTTAATTCTAATAGTGCAAATGGAAATAATGTATGTACTCCATCCATGGATAACATAGATGCACATAATATTCCAAATTCACATGATAATTTATTTCATATTACAAAAGAATTAAATTCTTCTCTTACACCTCTCCCTAGTGATTATGAATATGATAGTGAACATGCAAATGAATATGAGAATGAGAGTGACTATGAACAATATTTCAATTATGATAATGCATAGAATAATGATGATTATTATGCACATAGTGAAGAATAAAATGCATCTCATGTTTCTAACTCTTCTCTCACTCCTGTCAAACATAATGCACTTCCAAATGTTGTTTCTACTTCTATGCATGATTCAATTTCCAATAATTTACATGTTCATGCTATTATCACATCTTCTACTCAATTATAATGTGATTCACTAAAACATAATGATACCATTGAATCTCCCAAGACACCCCTCACTATAGTAGAACCTAGTTCTCACTCTTCATCTAAAGAGAATGGTATCCCACATCCCTCTAGTAAGGTCCAATTTACCATTACTTCCAAGGTTCAAGTGAGCACACCCACTCTTTATGATTCAATTGCTAAATGTAACATTCCCATGATTAAAATTAACAATCAAATTCAATGATTAAATGAACCACTTCAAGATGATAATGTACCATCCTAGGAGATTTTTTTTTAATGGATGCATTTGGTGAATTACAACACCAAGTACATCTCCTTACCTTGGAAAATAAGGCTTATAAGTCTTGGATGGATGCTAATGATTTACATGATAACCCTCTTTCATATATATTCATAAAATATTCATTGCCTAAGCATTTCAAGATACCATCATTACCTCACTTTGATGGTAATGGAGATCCATTTGTACACCTTCAAGCCTTTTAGAAGGCTTTTCCATTTCAAGTGAGTCCTTTGATTCTATTGAAGTTATTATAGCAAACATTAGTAGGGGAAGCATATAATTAGTTCTTTCATCTACTCCATATGGGCTCTTTGCACACATATGATGACTTCGAGGAGGCATTTCATAGATATTACATCACAAACACAAGCCCTTGTGTTACATAGGAGAAACTTGCCACACTACATAATTCTTTAGAGCCAGTTAGTGAGTATATCTTACGATTTAAGACTCACATGCTAAGATAGATATAAAAACTAGTAGATTTATAGATTCTGTTGTCCCTAAAAAATGCCACTCATTTTTGGGACAACCTACAGACCAAAATTTCTCTCTTATCTTCTCAAAATTTGTTCTGAGCTTTCAAATTCCTCATTTTTAAGTTTTTTCTGTAAAGGGATTCACAGGTTCAACAGGTTAAAAAAGCTTCTGTAGGTGAGTTCAGTCAAAAGAACAAGCTTCTAACACTTAGTCATTTCTAGGATTGGTTAAGTGCCTCAGTTCAATTAAAAGAGTTCAATCGGCAAATGATAAAGGACAAAGGCTTGAACCATTGAACTTTGAACCACTTTGGTTCAAAGGTTCAATGGGTTTAACGACCAAGTTGGTTCAACGTGCTTGGTGCAAAAGAACAAAGGACTTAGCCAAATAATAAAGGATGAGCCTATTAAACCATTGAACCATTGAACCAAAGTTAGTTCAATCGAAAGGTTCAAGGGGCTACCCCAAAGCGAAAAAGGCAAGTGCCCTTGCGGAGGGTAGGCAGCATTGGTTCGAAGGTCAAAGAAAAGATAGAATTCCTTTGGATTTGTTTAAAGGCCCAAAAGGAACAATTCTTTTAGACTTTTGTGTGATGGAAATGGCTAAGTCCAAGAGTCTGAAAGAATACTTTCAGGAAGATTTTCTCAAAAAAATGTTAAGGCAAAATTCCTTCAAACTTTTTGTTCGAAGGAATTCACCCAGAGAAAAAGTTTGAAGAAACGGGAAACAATGAATGGCCAAGTAAAAATAAACTTTCCTTTGGACATTTTATTCAAAGGAATTCTTTCAGGCTTTTTGCCTGACAAAAAAAGCCTACCGAAGAAGTAAGAACCCGCCAGGGAAGTTGAAGCCTGAAGGACAAGTACCCTTGCGGGGGGCACTTGGTGACAGAGAAAGGACTATTTTAAAACCCTGAAGGGACACCTTCCCTTCGAGATGTTCCAAAGGCCAAACAAAGATGCAAAAAGGAACTTTCATGGACTTAGATAAAAATGGGCTTCAACGGATGAATCGAATGAACCGAATGAACCATTGAACCATTGAACCAAAAGGTTCAACGGGTTCAAGGTTCAAAGGTTCAACCATAGCTTAAAAAGATAAAGGAAGTACTGTTGGAGTGAAACGTAGAATAAACCAATGAACTGATTGAACTTTAAACCAAAAGAATTCAAAGTTTAATGGTTCAACATGGTTCAAAAGTTCAAAGGCGGCCTTAGTCAAAGAAAAATCGGCACACAAGTGGTTCAACGAATGGTTCAACTAAGGGACGAAGAAGTGATTAAACCAAGAAGTGATAGAACAAAAGAGACAGAATGAACCGATGAACTTTTAGTGGTTCAATAGGTTCAAGGTTTAACCTGAATCAAGTGATCAACTGAAAAGAGAGCCCAAAGACTCAAAGAGAAGATCAATGCAAAGGACCAAAAATGTCTTTGAAAGAGTTATTTCTAGTAGGTAGAACAATGGATCGAGTAGACTTTTGAGCACACCAAACCAAGGATGCGGCCTATTTTCTTCCATGAATTAAAGACAAATATGCAAAGGACTAGATGGTCCATATTAAGGAAGAGACATATCAGATGAAGGGACACGCCATAGTTATGGCAGTGCACTAATCTCAGCATGGTCTCTCTAGACAAAATTGGAGACGTATTGAAGACATTAACTGTAGCATGGGCCATCCCATGGAAAAGGGTGCCAATCCTTGCATAGTGGCTATAAGTTTGTTAATTCTCTCATTTGCAAGGGAGACTTTCATTTTACAAGAGCGAAACTTTGCCCATTTTGAAAGAAGAAGACTAAGACTTTGAGCTCAGGTTGTAATTTCATTTTCATTTTTATCTGAATGAGAAAGTAGGTTTTTCATAGACTTTGTGTTATTTTGACTTGTATCATTTTAGAAGATCATTCTTACATCTGTCTTCTAAAGGTGTCCTTATTTAATTTGGTAATTAGAATTAGTGAAGGTAATAGGGAAGTGTCTTGAAACCAATTATGGGAAGACTTTGTGCTTTCACAATTGCTTTTAGTCTGTGTTTTTCTTTTCTTTTTGTGTTGAGGATTCTGGGATGACTTTGTGCCCTCAGTATCCTTTGTGATATATTCTTTGGGTAGTTGAGGTGGAAAATTTGCATTCTACTTCATCCTATTATTACTACACCCTTTTGATTACTACTTACGTTACTATCTGAAAGAAACTCCTGTTGTTTCTTTCAAGAACACTTCTAAAAGAAGAGAAGTGCCTTCAGTGTTTACACCAAGATTTTCTCCTTTGTCTGTGTACATCATCTCTGAAAGAAGAGAGATGGATGGTTTGTTCTACCCTCATGTGTTATTTTATACTTATTTATATTGTATATAGCTGCTACGTATCTATAGGGAACCTCCCCTTGATGAGAGGAGAGATTTATCTCTAGTTGATGTAGTAAAGTTGTACACCTGGCTGACCAATCTTCTTGTTGTGGTTGATCAGATCTATTTTTTTAATTAGTACGCTGATTGACAAAATATTCACCCAATAGTTTTTGGTGACTCTACTGGGGACAATAATTTTGTGCATGGAACCTCAAGTTTTAGATTGAAACATCACCTATGTCTTACCCATTATCATTATAACCCTTATCCATTATAGTCTCTAGTGACTCCATTCTATGTCTTACCCATTATCATTATAGCCTTACCATTTTCCTCCATCTCTATTATTTTATTTGGTTTGGAAAACTAGAGTTGTTGGAAAAAAGTGCACAGTTTGAAGCCTCAATCCTCAAGCTGAAGCAGAGCCAGTTCTTTTCCATTTTTGTTTTACAATCTGGCCACTCCACCTAAATTTGTTATCCCTATTTTTATAATTAAATCATGGAAGTTCGAGGCCCTTAGGGTAACTCTTTTGGTCCACTCAACTTGACTCCACCTCGACATGAACTTCCATGCAACTCAAGAAAGAATTTCCCCAAATTCTTTGGTGATGGGAGAGTTTACCCTAATGAACACATTGCAGCCTTCAGCATAGCCTGTAGTGTAATAGGGGTGGAATTTGAAGACATAGCGGTTAGGGTATTCGTGGAGACACTACAAGGTGTTATTATAGACTGGTTCTACCATCTACAAGCTGGATCAGTGACTGACTGGGATACACTCAAAGCCAAGTTTAAAGCCAGGTTCAAGCCTGCAGAGGATGTGCATGCTTTTTTGGCCCAACTCACTCAGATGAAGAAAGAACCTCATGAGCTTATGAGGGATTTTATTGCTAGGTTTAACAAGCTAAAGCATAGGATTCCCATTATTAGAATCTCATGTATTTCTTCATCAACTCACAGTTGCCTGAAGTGATTTTTTTATTGAGATGGGCTAGACACATAGACCTTGAGGCTGCTCAAGACTTGGATACTGAGCTAAAAGATGACCTTATCTTGGTAGGAAAGATAAAGAGAGATCCTAATAGAGGTAAACCCTCTTCATCTCTTGAATACACACCCACAACCACCATTGACCCAATGGTACAAAAGCTGGCAAATGAACTGCTAGCCTTGAAAAGGCAAATGGCACAAGGTATGTCTTTTGCTCCTCTATATAAAGATATACCAAGGAGGACATTCCCCAATCAGCCATATCAAGGCAACTCTACCAGAAATCAAGGGTAACCAAATCATCTTCCTCCCCCACAGAGGAACCTTGCCCTTGAAGCACCTCCAACCAACTCAGTACTTGGATATTTGGAAATAAAACATGTTTCCTATTTCCAACTTGAGTTCAAGCAAAAAAATGACATTGATCTCTTCAGGGAGGATCTAGAAGAATTAGCTGGCGACTCCCACATTGGTTTCTTGAATTACTAGGATGAACCTAGAAGTGAAGGTGAAGTAGTCAAAGAATCATACGCAGTATTCACCCAGTTTGAGAATCAGTCAGCCCAACAAGCTCATAAAGAAAGAATAGAAGAATGAACTCAACCTATAATTCTAATTTCCAAGTGGGGAACCACTCTGCCTTTCCAGTCAAAGGACCCAGTGATTGCTAATAAGGTTAGTACATCAAACATCTCTGCACCTTCTACTTCTACTTTATAAATCAGTCCTCCCCTCCCAAAAACCAAAAGGATGAACTCCCATCCTCTCTTCCCACTCCATCTTAGTAATTTGACATGATTGATCATGTCAATAAATCTAAAATTTGAATGACTAAGTTTGAATCCCTGCAAGTCAATTCTGAGTAGTTAAACATTGATAAAGGGCTAGGTGTGGACCTATCTGAGACAAGGATTGTAGTCACCCAAATGTCAGCCCTTGCTGCTCAAATTCTATTTGAGCCTTCAGGTAGGGGTAATTACTCCTTAACCATAGAGGATGCTCATGTCTCAGCTGATCAAAGCCCCATCGCTGGCAATCTAGGATTCGATCCAAACAAGGCATCAAAAAAATTGGTAGGGTGTAGTACAAATCAAGAAGGATCTTCCATCTCCCATGACGAGAAATCTAATAGAAGATCAACTTTTGATGATGCTTGGATCCTAAAATCTGATGGCAACAATTATTCCATAGCTGGATGTAGATTGTTGTTGCTCAGATTGAAGACTGCTCAGGATGAAGAGATTGAACTCCTTCACACCAAAGGAGATGTTGAGCTAATGGTTTGTCAGGGGTCTAATGCTGACAATCAAAATATGTGTTGGACTGAACCAGTAGAACAGTAAGCTATGGTGGTGGACCATACTTTTGTACTCTAAAATCAACAAAAGGAGCCCTTCACCAAGAGAGCAAGGAGTTATGGTTTTCAAATTGAAGACCACATCCTGCCATGGGGCAAGAAGAAGAAAGAGCCAAGAGGAAGATGCAAAAAATTGGTTTCCTAGTAGAGATCTCCATTTGCCTGTCACCATTTTTGGGGATAGAATGGTTTCTTGCTAGTTTATCAAGATGGCATCCCTTTTTCTTCACCTCATAAGGAGTAGCATCTGAAGTACTTCAATTCTTGAAGTATCAAATAAGTTCACATGTACATATGTATATCTGTATAGTCTTTAGTTCTATTTTGTTCTTTTTATTTTCATTTTTTGGAGCCTTTCTTTTTAGGTAGCACGACTCCATAGCCCAATGGCACACTTCAAGGCACTAGAGATTTTGGTTTCTACTCCCCTCAGCTGTGATTAAATTTTCCAACTAAAGGTAGCTCCCCAACTAGAGCCAGCTGTTGTCCCCAAAAAATGCCACTCATTTTTGGGACATCCTACAGACCAAAATTTTTCTCTTCTCTTCTCAAAATTTGTTCTAAGCTTTCAAATTCCTCAATTTTAAAGCTTTTTTCGTAAAGGGATTCATAGGTTCAATAGGTTAAAAAAACTTCTACAAGCGAGTTCAGTCAAAAGAATAAGCTTCTAACACTTAGTCATTTCTAGGATTGGTTCAGCACCTTAGTTCAATCAAAAGAGTTCAATCGGCAAATGATAAAGGATAAAGACTTGAACCATTGAACTTTGAACCACTTTGGTTCAAAGGTTCAATGGGTTCAATGACCAAGTTGTTTCAACGTGCTTGGTGAAAAATAACAAAGGACTTAGACAAATAACGAAGGATGAGCCTATTGAAACATTGAACTATTGAACCAAAGTTGGTTCAATCGAAAGGTTCAAGGGGCTGCCCCAAAGTGAAAAAGGCAAGTGCCCTTGCGAAGGGTAGGTAGCATTGGTTCAAAGGTCAAAGAAAGACAGAATTCCTTTGGATTTGTTCAAAGGCCCAAAAAGAAAAATTCTTTCAGACTTTTGTCCGATGTAAATGGCTAAGTCCAAGAGGCCAAAAGAATACTTTCGAGAATATTTTCTCGAAAAAAATGTTAAGGAAAAATTCCTTCAGACTTTTTGTCTGAAGGAATTCACCCAGAGAAAAAGTTTGAAGAAAAAAGAAAGAATGAATGGCCAAGTAACAAGAAACTTTCCTTCGGGCATTTTGTCTAAAGGAATTCTTTCAAGCTTTTTGCCCAATGAAAAAAGCCTGTCGAAGAAGTAAGAACCTGTCGGGGAAGTTGAACCCTGAAGGACAAGTACCCTTGTAGGGGCACTTGGCGACAGAGAAATGACCATCCTTCCCTTCAAGATGTTCCAAAGGCTAAACAAAGATGCAGAAATGAACTTTCATGGACTTAGACAAAAAGGGGCTTCAACGGATGAACCGAATGAACTAAATGAACCATTGAACCATTGAACCAAAAGGTTCAATGGGTTCAAGGTTCGACCAGAGCTTAAAAAGATAAAAGTACTATTTGAGTGAAATGCAAAATAAACCAATGAACTGATTAAACTTTGAACCGAAAGAGTTCAAAGTTCAATGGTTCAACATGGTTCAAAAGTTCAAAGGTAGCCTCAGTCAAAGAAAAAGTGGCACACAAGTGGTTCAACCAAGGGGTAAAGAAGCAATTGAACCAAGAAGCGATAGAACAAAAGAGATAGAATGAACCAATGAATTGATGTACTTTCATTGGTTCAACAGGTTCAAGGTTCACCCTGAATCAAGCGATTGACTGAAAAGAGAGCCCAAAGACTCAAAGAGAGAAGATCGATGCAAAGGACCAAAAATGTCTTCAAAAGAGTTATTTCTAATAGGTGGAACAGTGGACTGAGTAGACTTCTGAGTACACCAAACCAAGGACGCAGCCTATTTTATTCCATGAAGTGAAGACAAATATGCAAAGGACCAGATAGTCCATATTAAGAAGGAGACATATCAGATGAAGGGACATGCCATAGTTATGATAGCGTACTATTCTCAGCATGGTCTCTCCAGACAAAATTGAAGACACATTGAAGACATTAACTGCAGCATGGGCCGTCCCATGGAAAAGGGCACCAATTCTTGCATAGTGGATATAAGTTTGTTAATTATCTCATTTGCAAGGGAGACTTTCATTTTACAAGAGCGAAACTCTGCCCATTTTGAAAGAAGAAGACTGAGACTTTGAGCTCAGGTTGTAATTTCATTTTCATTTTTATCTGAATGAGAAAGCAAGTTTTTCACAGACTTTGTGTTGCTCTAACTTGTATCATTTTAGAAGATCATTCTCACATCTGTCTTCTGAAGGTGTCCTTATTCATTTAATTTGGTAAGTAGAGTTAGTGAAGGTAATAGGGAAGTGTCCTGAAACCAATTGTGGGAAGACTTTCTACTTTCACAATTACTTTCAGTCTGTGTTTTTCTTTTCTTTTTGTGTTGAGGATTATGGGATGACTTTGTGCCCCTAGTATCCTTTGTGATATACTCTTTGGGCAATTGAGGTAGAAACTTTGTGTTTTGCTTCATTCTGTTGTTACTATGCCCTTTTGATTACTAGTTACTTTACTATCTGAAAGAGACTCCTGTTTTTTCCTGCAAGAACACTTCTGAAAGAAGAGAAGTGCCTTCATTGTTTACACCAAGATTTTCTCCTTTGTCTGTGTGCATCATCTCTAAAAGAAGAGAGATGGATGGTTTATTCTACCCCCATGTGTTATTTTTTGCTTATTTATATTGTATATAGCTCCTACGTATCTATAGGGAACCTCCCCTTGATGAGAGGAGAGATTTGTCTCTAATTGATGTCGTAAAGTTGCACACCTAGCCAGCCAATCTTCCTGTTGTGGTCGATTAGACCTATTTTGTTGATTACTACATTGATTGACAAAATATTCACCCAACAAATTCAACATATATTTATTAAGGGGTTTCACCAACCTCTTCTCGAGCATCTATTATATCAAATAGAATTTTCTTTTAGACACTTGTGTTAGATAGTTCTAGCTTTGGAAAAGAAATTGGGATTGATTGAGGTAGATTTAGTTGATCAGATTACTCTATATTTCATAGAAATATCCACATCTATAGCTCATAGCATGTAGCATCCATTATATCCTAAATAAGATAGGAGACCACAACTAGAAAAATAACTAGTTAAGAACAAATAACTAGTCTCTAAAGTATAACCTATAGTATGCACTATAGAGAACAACATCAAGGCACCATTACAGTTTGATTCAGAGCAATATAACCCATTTTTCATATTATCAACACTACTAGATAGGAGGTTAATCACATTACCTTCTACTCATCGATGAGATCCACATCTCTTACATAGATAGCCACATTAGCGCTTTTATAATTATCATCATATTTGTGGACATAGAGATAATGATTGTTATGGACTCAGAGATTACATTACTAGATGTGTTGATAATAGCATCATATCATTCACATAGGGGGTATCAAGATCTCTTCCATCATGGAACTATAGACCTCATTCATCCACAACTGAATCATCCCAGAACATTCCTTTATAGAAATCATCAATCACTTATCATGAGAGAAATATGGGTTTTAAGACAGAGCCTCATATGAGATCTCCTATTCCACCTACATATAGCATATTAGTTTTAAGAGTACATAGAGAAGTTCCATATACATATCTAGCAGAGTCATAGGCACCACAACAAAGTATTACTCTAGAGAGATATTCACTATGACCAAATTTTTAGAGTCCTATCTCATGTACCAATCCATTATTGTTAAGATTAAATGAACCCACATCATAGAGTATTTATCTTGAGAGATATTCACTACAACCCAATTTTTAGAGACCTATTTCACGTATCAATCTGATACAATTGAGATTAGATGAGCCCTCATCATAGGTTTTAGTTCCATATTGATCTATTGCTCAAGCATATACATCATAGCAGAGGCCATAAGATATATGATTATAGATAGATGATCCTTCTTCATAACACAATTTTAGTTGCATGACCCATAAAGTTACATTTTATAGAATCTCCATGTATAGCTACAGTTAGTACACAATAAATAGTATCAAATATAAATCACATTCCTACACAACATGAGCAGTATGGGCACTTGTTGATCTAGAGATCAATTCAAAAAAGGTCCCAAATCAAACCAAAGCATATACCATTGTTTATGGCCCATTGAGACCTTTCCAATGGTATGTGGAATGCAAAAAATGGAGTTCATATGCTCTTTGTACAGCTGGTTAAAGTACTAGTCAAGCTGGTCAACATTGGTCAAAGTGTGTCAAACTATAGAAAATATCTAGCATGTAATGATTCAAGAATAATTCCAATGTGAAGATATCATCAATAAATTTTAGGCATAATTTATGGTTCATGAAATGGAGTTTGTACATGAAAGATATGGTTGGTTAAAGTTATGGTCAAAACTGAGTCAACAAGATGACATGACAAATCTGGACCAGTAAGAACATGATGCATGGCATGAGGTGAGAGAAAAATGTGTGGTTTTTATCATTTGTCTTAGATATGTAATATAGTAATCTTTGGCCAAAAATTCAACTGACGTAAAAAATTTGGGGTTTGGATGGAACATCCAGTTGGACATTGATAAGTGGCATGATGAGTGGTTGACAAGTGGCATGGTGAGTGCTCAACAAGAGGTGAGAGGATATTGGACCACATGATGGGTCCTCAAACCACCACATGGATTGGCACCAATTAATGACCATGTCTAATTTCATTTTTTGAATGTTCCAAACAAACCATATTTAATTATCCACATAGCCACATTCAATATCCATGTGAAACCCAAACACCACCACATACTTTCCAAATTCTATGCCACGTGAAGCCTCAAATATTCACATGCCACCACATTTTAACCACATACCATGAAATTCCCACCTAAATATATGTTTATGCCAACCACTTGTCATTATAAAACAAAAGATCCGTGGCATTTTAATAACCAAAGAACCTTTCACCATCCCAATGTGGGATTAAGATTATCATAGACCACTGAAAGCATTGGGGTGGGTTTATATGCAAACCAATTTGCATTATAAAACAAAATATCCATGGTATTTTACTAACCAAATAACCTTCCACCATCCTAATGTGGGATTAAGATTACCATAGACCATCAAAAGTGTTAGAGTGGGTTTCGAACCAAAGACATATCCAGTAAAAGGATAATACTTTGGTTGTTTCACCTAGGCATGTAAGTACCATATAAAGCATTCAAAATTGTATTTGAACACACAAGCCTCAGTTTCTTAGCTAAGATCTTAAGAAGCAACTAGCACTCTTCCTTAATTTTGAGGTATCGAGAGGCATTTTCAGACTTTGGAGTAAACTAGAGATTTATTCTAGATTCTGGTCTAGTTCCAACCATATGTGGAGTGTTTGGATTTGAGATTATGTGATGTACTTTTTAATTCATCAAATTTAAGCATTGTAGATTGTGTAAAGTCTAATATAGAGACCAGTTTGCATATATTCCAAGTTTTGAAGCACTTGGAGAGATTTTCTCTTCTCAGTGTAAACTAGGGGTTTATCCTAAACTCTAAGATGAATTCAAAAGTGTGTTAAAATACCTATGAAATTTTTTTAAGGCCATATTATAAGTCTATATTTGAGACTTTTCGGATTAAATCCATAGGATTGTGAGATTGTATTGTCAACAAAGGATTGGAAGATCTATTTGAGGTCTAGAGATTTCAAGATTTTAGATATGTTGTTAAAATTATAATTAGTCTCCAAGTATACATTTAACAATCATGAGGGAAGGCCATGTACTCACTTTTCACAAAAATGAATTGGTTCGTACTATAAGTGAACCTGAAGATGTAGGCATTCTTTGAACTCTGTAATCAACTCTAGTACAATGTGGAGATGTGTTTATCATGAGTTGATTTTTATTTTTGGATTATTTTCTACATTTTGATTAATTTTTTTAATTATTCATTATTGAATGAATAATTAAATTTAATA
Organism: Torreya grandis; assembly: GCA_037957365.1. Taxonomy (NCBI): domain Eukaryota; kingdom Viridiplantae; phylum Streptophyta; class Pinopsida; order Cupressales; family Taxaceae; genus Torreya; species Torreya grandis. The sequence continues at coordinate 462,327 of JARHVA010001644.1, forward strand.
ATAATTTAAGATCCATTGTAAAAAAAATTGCACATAAATAAGTACCAATTTATGGATCACTTGTTTAGTTGGCCATCAAGTTTCAGATAATGATATGACACACATTCATACTAGTATCAATTCATAGCTTCATTTAGCAGGGAAATGATGGAGCCAAAGGTCTAGCTAGCCTTTTTATTATTAAGCCACTCTTGAGGAAGTAGTATGCACAGCGTGTTATCTTACATCCCCATATACTAAAAACTAAAATTCATAATTTCCAATAACTATTCATAGCCAAAACTAGATTATCAAAATACAAATCTTACCAAATCCTATTTTAACAACATTAAACCAACTTAATTTATCCAAATAATTTACCCATTACAAAATCCAATAATTTTTTTATTACATATGATTACAGATCAATTATAACATCACACCTATAATTATCAACAAAAGTCAAATCACATATTCAAGGTACCATTTTACTAAATATATGCAAAATCCTTAATATCAATACCATATCAACTACTCATAAATAAACAAATTAAATAATATATACCAATCCATTCCAAAATCCATAACATAATATGTATGAATCCAAAATCAAACCAGCATTTATATATAAATAACCAAGTTTTCAAATACATATACACTTTATCAAATACAATCAATAATGAATGGGCATCATGCCCTCACTCTTAGTCTCACTCTCTCCCCTAGTACTAATCCCATAGTCCACTTTAGCGCTCAATGATCTTGCACCTCCTCGAGCTCTTGATTGCCTCTTACAATGACTCTCTCACTCCAAAAGCTGACCATGCTCCTTATGTAAGTATGCATATCACTGCTAAAGATCAGTGTGCTCATCCATGATTGTCATGTTAATAGAACCATATTCAAGTGGAGGCATCCTATGCCTATCTAGATCAGCCCTTAGCTCATCTCTCTACCATTTCCCTAACATATGTAGCTATATTTATCACAACTCTATCAAACAAATGAGCATAAACACTGGTTGTAACTATTGCATGCTCTATCAAACCCTCCTCCACAACATCATTAGGAACATACCATGTAAGCTCTCAGAGTGTCAACTCAATGATGGCCTCCCAGTACTCATCATCTCCACTCCCTACACCAGCCTATGCTTCATCTTGGGCACCTCCCACTTCACCTGCATACAAAATATAACACTACATTAGATATATACTTTCAGATTAAACTAAAATAAGCAAAAACTTATACATAATTCAAATATAATTTATACTTACCTCCCATCATTTAGATCAACACAAGATCCTCATACTTGAAAACACCCACTTCATCAATAGGATATTATAGAGCCCACTGATGCCTCACCCACTATGGAGTATATGCCTCTATCCTTCCAACATCATCTATATTAGGAATATCTATAGTTGTATTGCATGCATCCAATGGTAATGGTGCTATCTCAATGTCATGTCCCCTTTTTAGTTGACATGTTCAGAGTTGATGGTTAGCCTATTATACGACCCTCTTAGGCTGATAGGATGGATAGAGGGTCATAATGGAGCTTGGCTTGGCTTTAATTAGCAAAATTTCTACAGTTGGTTTTCATTTGAGCTCTTTTAGACACATTTTCCTGAGCTCCTATTATTTAGGGACTTCTGACATGCAGTGGAGCACCCTTATTTTGGTATGGTCATGTGCAGAATTACTCCCTGATTCACCAGCTTCAGTCGGTTTGAGGATCCGACATGTATTGAGGGAGATATTAATATTTGATTGATTTAATCAAATATTAATTATTTGACCTATTTTTAATTAAGAAACCCTAATTCTAATTAAAGAAACCCTAATTAGGGCAAGCACATCTTTTTGAGGGTATAAGGGTTTCTCATGGGGAGAGAGTTGGGATGATGAGATTATGGATTATTGATATTGATTGTTGCTAAGAATTCTTCTGTGAAGACTGAGCCAAGGGTTCCAGTATTCCATTTGCATTGGAGAACATCCACTCTTCAGTGTGTGCGATTCAGAGGTTGTGAGAGATCAGCCGATCTATTGCCAAATTGAGAGATAACTTCATACAGAAGTTATCACAGAGGTTTATAGGTTTGAGAGATAACTTCATACAGAAGTTATCATAGAGGTTTACAGGTTTGAGAGATAACTTCATATAGAAGTTATCACAGAGGTTTACAGGTATTTCTTTATTTAAGTTTTATTTTAGAAATTGTCTAGATTAAGCTTTTCTATATTAGTGCTATATTTATAGAGATCTGGTATCTAGCATAGAGTCTGCAACATATTATCTGGCTTCTGTATGGAATCCATACCAATCCGTGCAAGTCCATATAGTTCTGCATCAGGCCGTACAGAGCCACAGGCAACTCAGAGATCGACATTGGCAGTCTAGAGACCGACATCGATCGACTTCATACCGATGATGACAGAGTAGATCGATTAACTGAGACCGACATCGGTAGTATATCGACCGATGATAGTAATAGAACTGATGTTGGTGACTGTGTTTTGACACAAAAACTCGAGCCATTCTAGATTCAGGTTTTCTTCCCAGTGTTTGCAAAAGCCCAAGTTTTTAAGATAGTATTTTCATATTATTTTATATGCATGACAGAGGACATCTATTGTAATCATCTGGATGAATAAATAAGAGCATTGAATTGGAAGTTAAGAGATTATACTATGGGTTATTTATTTATTGAATTTATCTTGGAAAATAGTATGTTTATTCATTGAAAATATCTAAAAAGCAAAATACAGAGAAATAGTCAAAAAATATTCAGTTTTAGATTTGAAGGGAAACAGGGGATATTACAGTGGTATCAGAGCTTTTGTCTTTCTAGGTTCCCTATTGGTTGGGGATATTACACTCAACCTCAATAGGCTTCCCATGAGCTTCTTCCCTCGTTGGTGCCCATGCACTCCTCACCCACACCCATGTTGTCAGGAGTACATCTTTTGGTACCCCAAACTGTCTAGTCACATGCTCATACTGAAAGTGATCATACACTCTATCCCAATGATCATGTAACCAACAACTAACCCTCATATACCATAACTTCATTCCATCCTCAAGCCACCCAAAAAATCCTTTGTAAGGCCTCTATATGATGTCACTAGCCACCAATCTATCTAGCACCTATCTATAATGGTCTACCCTAGGGGACTGGATAGATAATGAACTTGTCTACTACTCATATGGCTATGGAGGTGCCCACCTCTCCCTCGATAATCCTATCAACTACACAACTGCTATGTGCTTATAAGTCTAATAATGCAATAAAGTGGCCACACTCACACCACCACTAAATGCCTCCTGAGTAAACCTATAAATATCCCTATATAAGTGGGCAAGCATAGTCCTAGCCCATGAGAGCATAGTACCACATAGCTCTATACTGTATATGATCATATGCATCTTGTATGCAATTGACACCCCACTCCCATCCATAATAACAAATGAAGCCAACAACATGGCCAACCACTTTCGTAGACATGAAACACTTGAATGAATAATAAAAAACAATAATACATCACTATCACTACCTATTCTATGTATGCTTAAGGGCACACTAGCAAAATACAAGGGCATATGATTAATATCATCATCTCCCATGTCATCTTACGATGTCACATGCCATCTTACGATGTCACATGCCATCTTACGATGTCACATGCCATCCACTAACTGATAAATGTAAAATATGGTACACATACTCTGGAGTAATAATAATTTCCCTTGTAGGAAGCTAAAAATAATAAGTGTCTACATTCCACCTCTCACATAAGGTGGTAATTAGATATCCATCCTACTGCATAGTGCCTAGGTCACACACATGACCCAACCCCACCCTATCCATCACATATCTCTTGTTATCTAACAAAGGTAAAAATCTTAGTGTTTCCATCACCTGGCCTCTACAGAACTCCCTCATTTATACCTCACCTTGAAAAACACCAACAAATAGCATATATATTAGTCAACCATGCCAAATTAATAGCCAAACTATACAACAAATAGGTTATAAATCAAAAACTCAAAAAACTATCCCCAATGGACAATAATGCTACAAAAAGGACACCAGTATTGGACAAGAGCATTGAAACCTAAAAATAATGCTAAACACTAGATGAAAGTGTTGACTCCTAGACAAGAGCAATGGAACTAGTGGAAATTATCCTAGACTACTCAAAAAGGCCTAAATACATCAAAAATAAGATTCCAAATAGGCAAAAATCATGTATTTTAGCTACTTACCAAGGTAATCTCTATCAACTACTCAAATTAGGTCATAGCAGGTGTTCATCTCCTCAGCATATCTCCTACCCCAGAGCTCTAAATCTCAAACTAATAAATGCACAAATGAGTCAAGAATCAATCCAATTTTCCTATATCAAACAACTTTTTTCATCCAAAGCAAAATACCATTTTACCTATAACTTGAACCCCAGAGCTCCATTTTACAAATTATTTTGTTTTATGAAATTATGATATGATACCTTTGACATCACATAAGCCTTTCTCTCTTACTACATCATCCACCCACTATGGCACACACATCTCTATACCTCTTTTATATCCAGACATACAGCTTGGTCCTAACCAATCAAAACTTGTTCTAATTTGAAAAACTCAGTCTACTCAATCAAACAACTTCTCAATCAATTCAAAATATACCATCCATTATTTCTATTATCATGCCACTAGTCATCACTTTTAGCTCAACCTCTTTTATCACCAATTTCATCCCTCTCCCCGAAAGGGGGGTATCATTCCTACTATTCCTACACTTACCTAACATACACATCCACTCTCATACATGGATACACATGGTTATTACACCTATAATAGTTAGATTATATACAATGAATTAGATCACATGAGTCACTAAGCATTACTCAAGATATTTAGAGGGATACACCTTCATTTTATAGATACACAGACTATTCAGATACAATGGTTTAGATTATATGGATCCATAGTGATTTTAGTTTATAGATATATAGATTAGTTAGAATACAGTGGTTCAAATCATATGGATTCACAATGACTTAGATATAGATTCAAACTCAGATATCAGATTTGGGGGCATGTACATACTACATGTCTCACATAGACAATGTCATATAACATGACATAGTTACAGGACTAGATAATAGATTATAGACATAGTGCAGATCATAGTGTTATGATCTCCAATTTTTCACATGGGGCATATCATGATAGTTTATATAACATGTGGTTATACAAATTACCAAATTATACATATGCATCACTCACATACTAGATTTGGGGGCATGGCACAAATGTTCATGTTCTTCACCATCTAGGATTATACAAATTGGAATGACAAGACATGTCATTCTCTTCTTGCACATCTACCATAGTTTTAAATTACACCTAGTTATACCTAGATTATCACCAGGTTGGACTGTATGATCATCTGTAGTGATTGGTCCATAGCATTACCCAAACCTAGACTACAAAAGTTTATGTGGGATAGAGGACAAACATTGGTTTTGGGCTTCTAAGCACTTCTTAGTTGCAATTAAAATTATTCAGAGTGGGGGCATGATATATTTTTCTGTTTATATCATACATATTCTACACACACATTCTAAATTACATGAGCTTATGTGGGATAGAGGATAGACATTGGTTTTGGGCCTTCGAGCATTTCTCATTTTTTAGTCAGATTCAGCATGGGGGGAAACATTGCCCTCCTTCTCCATGATTTCATGGATTCCACTTTTAGGTTCAGTATAGGGGGCATCTATTTCAAGTATTCCTTCTTTCTTTAGGCACTATTTGACTCTTCATCAACTTCCCTAGCTAGGAAGTTAGCTGGACCCTTTTTTAGCACGTTCATCTCCACACAAGTAGGTTCAAGTATCAATTTTATTTTCTTGATTTTACTCTATTACTTCATTTCATTTCATCACTAGATTAAAAAGGGGGAAAATGTATACACCCTAAATTGGTCAAGAAACCACACATATCATGTCTTTTTATAGTCCTTTCACAGGAGACTCCAACTAAAGAATATGAGATTTATTCACATTCAGCCATGTCTTTCATTTTACTCATCTTTGTCTCATTTCATGCTCTAGATACCTTTTTGATTATTCCCAGTCTTCTTGAGCTTTTCAAATAGTCATTTCACCTCAACTAGGTCAAATTTTTCATGCTTATTCCATCCCTCTAATACCCTAGCCTGTAGGATAGAAGCATTGGGATTGGACTACAACATTGTACCCTAGGGTGTCCCATTTATAGCGCTCTTGTCCAAGGTCATTTTGAGCTCTAACAGTCAGTTTCCCTCCCTTAATGAGTCTCAACCCCTTTCTTAGCTTCGTCTTTGAGTTTTCCAATGTCATCCAAATGTAATTAAAGATCCCAAATTCAAAATAAAGAGTCTCCTATATAAAGGACTACACAAGGCATTTTATATCTAACACTTACTACTTTGGCACATTACATAATAAAAATTAGTCAATAGTATAGCTCAACATTCTACATCACACATAGACTTGCATGATTGATCAAAGAAGGGCCTAGGTGAAAGTTCATTCTTACATCTACCATGTGCGTTGATTATGCACATTCCCTAAGGGAGAACTACATTTTATTTGAGACCCTAGCTTGAGGGTTAATATAGGCAATGATCAAGACAATAAGGGGTTCTAGATCATGTGATCATTCTTCCCCTAACCTAGTTTTTCCCCCTTTTGTTTTTAATTTATTTGTTACTTCATGTGTGTAGATAGACTCATGGTTTAAATATTGAATCATCTCTACAAGGGGCTCTATCGATAGTCAAGATCTAAAATTTCATAGGTGGATCAATACAGGGACAATGAATAAAACTCAGAAAGCTTAGACCTCTATTGGTATATTGGTTTTGGTGTTCCTATCCTTTCACTGAATGAAAGTCAGATTTAGGTTTCAGATATCTTCCTAGCCCTGTACCTCAGTTTTCAGCTTCGGTTATAGTTGTATCAACCTATTTTTTTATAGATAAGTTATTTCCTTCTCCTATGTAATTAATTATATAAAATTTGTATTTTATCATATTAAATCAAACTTTCCTACTTATTCTATACCCTTTATTATTTAGGAACTAAACACTAGTTTCCCAAAAATAATAAAACAAAAACATGAAGATAGTTAACAATGTAAACATTGAGTAATATTTCTTATTTGAGAAAGATGGCTTATTGGGTGGTCATTGGGTCAAACCAAATGATTAGGATCCTCTACCTAATATTGGAATCTTTATTATGATGGTTTATTTTGTAGCTTTAAAATGTTCTTTTAGTATAGTGATTAGTTGTTTGGACCAATTATGTTATCACTTTTGGTTTCCTACGCCATTTTTTGTCTTAGAGTATTTGACCTATTACATTTTTAATATTATCCAAATTTTTTTAATCATATACAATATTTATATTTTAGGTGATATAGCTCTAGTTTCTTAAAATAAATATTTTTTTTGGTGATAGCATACAAATGACGTTATAGAATGTAAAATTTTCTTAGTAAAAAAGATAATTTATATTAAAATCTCTTAAAAAATAATGTTAAGTTTAGATTAATGGTTAAGTTGGTGTAATGGTTTAAAGTCTAAGTTTGACTTAATGGTTAAGTTGGTTTAATAGTTTAGTAGTTAATAAAATTCATATTATGAATTTTTACATTGAAGAAAATACTTTTTAGACCTTCCTTCTTGTATGGATTTTCATTACACAATTCTATTTATGGGTTAGCTTTTGGGAGCTTTGTCATCTTTCTTTCTTTCTTTCTTTTTAATATTTTTTTTCTAGTTGTATTAATTGTTGTTGCATTACTCTTTTACTTTAGTTATTTAGTTTATCAGTGTATATTATTATTTGGTGATTAATAGTTTGTGGTAATTTATCTATTGACCAGGTATTTCTTTTTTACTCGTACAGGTGTTGTAATTTATCAATTTATCTTGAACTTGGAGTGAAGGGCCCTTTTCCTCTCTCATTATCTTTATTTTGTATAGTATTAAGCATGTGTTTTGGTTTTATTTCAAATCCCAGTTGGCATGGACTTGGATCCATAATGTTGTCAAACCCTTCTGACTAGATCCCTTCATTGATATAAAACTATCCTTGGTGATTGGTCTATGTTACCTATAAGTTACACACATATTTAGCATACTTTCTAAGTGGAATTAGTTTTTTTAATTTAGAAAGAAATATATGTAACATTTTTTTCTAGTTATACAATTGGTGCTCAATTTTTTACTTATAACAAGGATGTGGGTATTTAAAATTTGTCTATGTAGATTCAACTACAAGAAAACAAAGTGGCTTTGGGGGTGGTCAATCTCCAAATCTTGCAGGACCATTGGGGCAATACACATTGCATCATAGCTTGCATGTGTCCCTCTTCAACTCCAAAGAATATAACCCTATGATAGGAGCATAAAATAAGACGATCTCACCTATGATCTCACAACATATATGAATGGTCTCTATCATGTAAGCACTTGTCTCCATTGATATAGCTTGGTGGTTGGGCTCCTTCTCTTTACCCTGACAAGTTTTTGCATTTGGTTCTAACAATATTGGACCTGAAAACCACTTCAGATGGTAGTCAAATAACTACTAAAGAAAACATGAGGACATTGAATAATGCAAACATTGAGTGGGAGTTTTTATTTGAAGGAGATGGCTTGTTAGATGTTCATTGGGGCAAACAAAATGAATAAGATCCTCTACCTAATATTAGAATCTTTATTATGGTGGTTTAGTTTATAGCTTTATAATGCTCTTTTGATATAGTGGTTGGTTGTTTTGACCTTTATGTTGTTACTTTTGGTTTCCTAATCACTTTTTTGGTTTAGAGTATTTGACTTATGACATGTTTTAATATTGCTCACATTTTTTTAATCATATATAATATTTCTAGTTGAAGTGATATAACTCTAATTTATTAAAATAAATATTTTTTGGTGATAATTTACGAACAAACTTTAGAATGTAAAATTTTCTTAATAAAAAATAATAATTTATATTAAAGACTCTTAAAAAATAATGTTAAGTTTAGATTAATGGTTAAGTTGGTGTAATGGTTTAAAGGTTAAGTTGTTTTAATAGTTTAATAGTTAATATAATTTATATTATGAATTTTACATTGAAGATAATATTTTGTAGACCTTTTTTGTAGGGATTTTTATTATACAATTCCATTATATGGGTTAGTTTTTGAGAGTTTTTTGTTTTTTTTTACACACACACACACACATAAATATATAATTTGTCGGTGTATTACTCTTTATTTTAGTTATTTAATTTATCATTATATATTAATATTTGATGATTAATCGTTTGTGATAATTTATCTATTAATCAGATATTTTTTTACTTGCAAAAGTATTGACCTTTATCGATTTCTCTTGAACTTACAATAAAAATCCTTTTTCCTCTCTCATTATCTTTATTTGAAAAAACACACTTTATATAATAACCTTCATATTTATAATACTATAATATTAATAAAATTAAAATTATATAACTATCTAAATTAAACATTCAATTAAAATAATTGTGAAACTATTATGTAATATAATTCTACACTTAATAGGTGTGGTGCCCTCCATTCTAACCTTTTTAATCTTTTTAAAAGTAGTACCGGAATTATATTGAAACTATCCCATGAATTATCATGCCATGCCATGAAATGGTATAATTCAATCTTTAATTAGCTTAAACTTGGACCGTGGATTCATCAAAGTTCTTTCACCATTCCATTTCCATTTCCATTTCCATTTCCGTGGGCTCTGACTTTATGGCCAAATTCTTTTTAGGTTTAGAGTCCAAACAAATATTTGTACGGTAAAGAAAAAATGTTTAAAAAAATTGTGTTCTTTGTTTTGGGATTGGAATACACTTTTCCGGGCGCTCTATTTTTTAAAAGAGAATAAGATTCGGCAGATCTTAAACTTTGTCTAATTACTCAAAGCAACTTAATTTAGGTGATAATTACGTTCATCAAGTAGGAGGCTTCCAAAACCTCATTCAATATTTTATATTATAAAACTTTACATCGATAATAATTAGGAAATTGATCTTTTTTAATATTTGATTTTTTTATTCAAATTTTAATAGTGCTGGGATTTTTTCCGGCTTATGCTCAAGGGTGAGAAACTTTGTAAACGTAAGTGATTTATCAAGCCTTATAGTAGTATATAATATTGTCAAATAAAATGTAATTCAATAGAAAATTCTAGTGTAATAAAAGTGTATTGTTGTCACGATCTTCAATATTATTATAAATGTTTTGCATATATTTAATTTTTTCTAAAATATTTAATAAAATACAATAGTTATGAATATCTATAGTTATAAATTTTAGATATTCTTTTAGGTTTTTTTAGATTGTTAGATTCATTTTTTATATGTTTACATTGATTCCTATCTTAAATGCATTAATATTTTTATATATTTCTATATCTTTTGAATTTAAATTAAGATTTATTGGCATACAAATTGACATCAAATAGGTAAAAAATAGACAAGATGGGATTACAAGACCTAGGTACATTTAAACAGACTCAAAATATAAACTCCCCTAGAACCATTCAATGCACATTTTTGAGGAACCGTCACGAAATAAAATAGAGAGGAAGAGGAGAGAAGAAATAGGACACAATAAAAAATTGACTAAAAACATGCCAATAAAACCTAATTCGGGCCAATAACCATCAAACAAATAAATAACATAAAATAATGAAATTTGACAACTAATAAATAATCACTAATAAATGTGTAGGGGTCATTTTCAAGTATTTTCATAATGCCCCATTTTTATGTGTGCACACATATGTGTACGCACACACATACATACATACATATAAAAAAAAAATAGGTAGAGTTTAGATTTAAGTTTTTTTGTGCCCATGAAGCTCTTAGAGTAAACTCTAATGCACATGTGATTTTTAAAAGGACATTTACACATGGATAAGTTCCCTTAATATTAATCTATTGAAATTTAGATGGATAAGTTCCCTTGATATTAATCTATTAAAATCTAGAAAAGAAAATTGAAAATGAAACACTTGTGTTTTTTGAAGATGTATGGATGCCTTTGTTGAAGAGAAATATACAGAGAAAATAACATGGAAGTAATGTTAGCAAATTTAAATCTTTAATAAAAATAATAAATGACACAAACATATGATATAAGAGATTTTTACCTAGGAAAATCCTTTAGGGAAAAGCCCATCATAACAACCTTCTTCTTTCTCATATTAACATAATCGTTTACAATAAATTAATGTACTTTCAATTTCTAATTTACCTTATGAATGTACAAGTACTTTTAGGAAAATCAATAAGATATTGTCTAAGCTATATTACAATATAATATGTACCAAAACCATGGGCTAAAATCAATAAAAAAACACCCATACAAATCCCCATCCTATTAGACAAGTGTATTTAATCATGTGGAATGTATTCCATGAAAAGTATACAACACATTTTCAACATTCTCCCACTTGTTGATTACTTCATATAGGGGACCATAGGGTCATACTTTCAGCAGCTAAGAACATTTATGCCCATTCATCTTCAACATCAAGAAAATTTCTTAGTGTTTACATCCTTCATCAATGAATCAATAACATTCTTCAAGGTATCAACCTTTTTACAACACCACCTTCTATTCAACTATTATTATAACAAAGTGGTATTGTACATCAATATTTTTTGATTGAGCATGATGAATGAGGTTATTTACCAAACAAATTACACTTTGACTATCATAATCTATCCCCATTGATTTTTGTATGAAACGAATATTTGAGAACAACTGATGTAACCATATAAATTCCTTACTTGCATGAGTGGTTTCCATGTACTCACCTTTTATGGTTGGTAGTGCAACTACGTCTTCCCTCTTGCTCATTCAACTGGTTGCTCCACCAAATAGGCTAAACATACAACCACTTTTAGATCTTCCTCAACCAAGATCTCAAGTGCAATCAACATCAACAAATCCTTGTACATTTACTATCTTACTATTTCCACGGATTCCATTTTATTAGATTGCATAATCTTACGTGCCACAAATATATCTTGAGATTCTATTCACAACAATCTACTGTTCTTTCTTGGGTTAGACATATATATTCTGACAGCTCCTTCTACATGGGTATTGTCAGGTCTAGTACAAATAATAGCATACATAAAGCTTCTAAAAACACTTTCATAAGGAAACTAAGACATTTCCTCAATCTATTCTTGTGTCTTGGGACAATATTCAATAGACAAGTTTTGAGCAAGAGAAAAATAAGTACTCATAGATTTACAATATTCCATTCTAAGCCTCTACAATATCATCTCAAAAACTTTCATTTAATTCAACCATAGTTCCTTGTTTGGTTGATCTCTTTTAATCTACATGCCTAGAATGAATATTTTATAGTACTTAAATCCTTCATGTTAAATCGAGATGAAAATTGAGATTTAACTAGCTTGATTAGTTCTTTTTTGTTAAGAATTAACAACATAGCATCCACATATAGAAGTATGAAAATAAAGTTATCACCAACCTATTTTAAATACACATAGTGATTGGTCTTGCTTCATACAAAGCTATGTCCCAGTACTAAAATATCAAACTTCAAATTCCACATCCTTGGCGATTACTTCAAGCCGTATAGTGAATTTTTCAACATGCACATCTGTTCCTCCTTCCATTTTACTTTGAAACATTATGGTTGCACCATACCTTCCTTAGGCTCCTCATGGACATATGTTGTCTATAAATCCATTTTTTATACTTCAATATAAAAAGTAATAATAATAGACAAAATAAACACAATAGAAGTTAATTTAGCATCAATAAAAAAAGGTAGTCCAAATCAATTCTTTCCACCTAAGAAAGTCTCTTTACTATAAAAAAAGTTTTATATTTCTCCATTTTTCTACATTGTACTTCTAGTTAAAAACCCATTTGCAACCAATAACATTTACACAAATGGTAAATTTCATCGAGTTCCATGTCATAGTTTTATTCAAGAACTCCATTTCTTCAACCATGATCTTCAATAATTTTTTTCCTTTGATTCAAGGGCCTTCCTTTCAGTCTTAGGATCTTCATTAGTAACATATAACACTAATAGAACATAAATTAGGTGAACTATACCTTTATGGTTTCCTTCTAGTTCAATCTAATCTTATCAAGACTGGAGTTTTAGTCTTTCTTTTTGTGGTTCATCATCCTTTGCTTCATTTGAATCTTCCTTGGGAAACTCCCTTTCTGGCTCATCTTATTTAGTCGATTCATATTAAAACATAGATTATCCCTCTTTTAATTTAACATGAAAATGTTTTGTTGACAACTCCATCACTCTTATTGAGGGAAAATAAAATATCAAACAAATAATATAGTGTCTTGACATCTTATGTCTCCCCTCATATTCCATTATACAAAGGAGAAACAATTAGTGTAATAGGTAGTATTTCAATCCCCCCTCCTTGGTTTTAGATATATGCATGTAAATGGATTAAACATGGAGAACTATTTCAATTTATTAGTATCCATTTTTTAATTCAAGCTACCCATTCCCAATTCTAGCAGTATCTCATTGATCAAGTAGAGAAGAAACTCTCACATTGGATCACTAAGTCATTATCATTAGTAAGTAAATTCTAAATCTACTCTAAGGTTCTCTATGTGATCTATGTATTCTAATCATCTTGTTTGGTGCCATCTAAAGCATCCTACCCTATGGTTGGTAAACTACACATATTATTTTCTAGGGATTTCTAAGCATAAAAAGGTTTTATTCGAGTAGCTTGGGAGTATTGTTTTATCCTTAAGGAGTCAAGGGGTCTAGGTATACTTTATTATCACAATCAAGACACAACTTTGTGTATGAAATGAATTATTTGAACCACTAAATGGAATAAGGTATGTAAAATTACTCTTTAAAACTATATTTCTAAAGGGTCTTTTTTTAGATGAGTAGTGTAGAATGGTTTATGATTTCAAAACCTTATTTTCATGTGTGCTCCTATCAAGATTTTTATGTTATTTTTTGTTAATACTATTTAAAATGCATAGGAAAAAATAAAACCTTGGTTGCTATGGAATTATAATGGGTTCAATGATGGCATGTGTTTATAACCCATCACTCTCTATGGTGGTCTCATATCATATAGCTTCATGATATTCACATTGTGGAGGTTCTTTAGGTTCATGCTCTAATATTTTTAAGGATAGGAATGCACACAATGAAATACATATTCTCCAAATTGACAAGGAATTATATTTCTTAATTTGAAACTAAAGATAATTTTTGTTTAAAAAATAATAACTAAGAATCCTATCAGGAGGTTATTGATGCAATACTTGTAGATATATTACACAAACATACAATTATCTTTACAAGATTAGGTGGAAGGAATACAATTGGTATGTTGAACCCCCTTTCTACATTAGAATCCAAACAAGGGATACAATTTCCTTTTGCCTCAGCTACCAATGATTGACAAGCTCAATCCATGATGGTATTTCCAATATGTTTCACACAACTAGAGTAAGAGTTATCAAATTGTACAGAATACCATCCTTGAACCCAAGCTTGCACAATTTCCATGGTGCTTAATCTATCAGGGATTACTTCTACATTGTCTCCTTATAATTCATTTAGGTTTTCCACATCACAAATTTCTATTTTGAGTCCATATTGTTACTATTAAACATATATTTTGGTTTGTTAAGAGAGGTTGCTAAAAACCCATCAGAACTTACTAATACATGGATAGTTGTGTGAAGTGGGAACATAATTATTACACAGACATAGTCACACACTTGACCAAGTTAGTATTTAGATAAATATGATGTATTTATGCATGAAAACATAATCTTAATAGATACATAACATTCAATGTTACTATACATGATTAACTAGATTTAGATAAACAAAGCATTCACTATGCATAAGAGAACAATAAAGGAATTTTGGGAAAACCAATTCAGAATTCTACATTAATATTTTTTACATCATAAATACTTTATAATACAATTGAGAATTATATATAGAGTTTTATAAGGCATTTTTTTCTTCATATTATAGCCTTTCTCTATAAACAAAAGAAAGACTCTTCACCTTCTGAAAAATCTTGACATGCTTTCAAGTGATGAATACATACAAAAGAGACTCAAAATATAAAATAGTATGAGTGACACACTTTTATATCAATTAAAGTATGCGATTTTATAGCCCTACTTACTACAAATACTTTCTCAGACTTAAACAATTATCTCATCCTAAGATAAAGTTAGAGGAAGTGTGCCCTATGACAAAGATGAAAATGTTGCCTACTCTGAGGAACTAGACCATAATCATATGTTTTGGTAATTAATCAAGGTGTCTTTAACTAGTTTTCACCTCTTACACACTACTTAGAAAACCTTTTTGGTTTTAAACTAACTAGCATACTAATCTACCACCCTTTTAGGTTTTCAATATATTATCCTAACAAGGTGGCTTCCATTTATGGGTTTTTAACCAACTTGGCCACATTCCTATGGTCAAGGCCTTAATACTACAAAATGATTAAAAAAATATAAAACTAAAGTGTGCATAGTACCTAAAATTAAGGTGGTGGTATGGACTACATTGACTGAGCTAGAGGAAGCTACATAAATGGTTCCACTTATAGTGATAAATAATAACTTTACTATAGAATGTGTTGGTAGAGGTGGTTAGTGTTTTGAGTCACATGTTGTAAACTCTAGCAACCTTTTTTGATGGAGTTCTTTTTGGAGTTTCTTTTGATGAATGAATTCAGGATCGTGGATGATGTTTGCAATATAACTATCCAAATGAGACATGCCCTTTTTGAACAATGTCTAATCTATGATAAATTTTTTGCCTATATTAATTATAATGTGTATGGGAACTTTAAACTCAACCAAAATTTGGATGTCCTCATCCCCTATCATAAGGTTCATAACTTTCACATTATATACTTTCACTTGAATGTCCTAAGATAAATATTCCATATTAAATGCATGCCTCCTCATTTGAATACCATCAAAGATATTACACAACATTTTATTTTTCCAAGTTTACATATTTACCATGACATTATCTCTATATTCAATTGATTACTTGAGTGCAACATTCAATGCATATAAGGGAGAAAAATGGTCATCCATGGTAGCTTTGGTTGTATTAGCCTTTGATAAATCTTGTGTGGCCTCCTTCCATATTCTACACAAATATTTATTCTAATAGAAAATTTTTGAGCTATGTTATGAGCTTGGTATGCAATAATATAGATAACTTGTTCATATTCATCAAAGGGATAAAAAATGACCTTTGTCTTAGCCTTGTATGCGAAGTTTCTACATCTTATGTGTAGCCAAATAGTCTTTTGTGAGTTGATAGAGGAGGGATGTGAAATGTTTATAGTTTGACATGAGTTGGTCACCCAAAACTTGAGTAACCAAGGTAGGACATGTGATATCAATCAGTTCATGATCAATGGCGAGGTGGAGGTTGAGATCTATGTTCTCCTCCCTAATCTACAACACATTTTTCTCTAAGATAAACACCTCCTGCATGATGGATTCATGAAAGGCAATTTCTCCCTCAATTTTCTTGGATAAAGGTAGCTATGAAACATCAAATGATGCTCCTTTCATCGATGTATCCAAAGCCAAATTTGAATTTGTAGTAATTATAGGCACTTTCTTGATCTATACCATGAGTAGATAAAATATTATGTAATGTGTGGAGGGTGCATGGATATCCCATAACCACTGACTAGATATTTTGGGCTTGTGTTGTGTTGCCTCCTCCTATGCACCCCCTTAGGTAGATTATGAGCCCTACAATGTATATGATGGTTTTTGGGTCTCAGGTATCCCCACCATATTTGTGACCTTTGATTCATGTTTGGTTTCACTTACTTGTTTAGCCTTGCACTTTGTTGCAACCTTAAATTTGGCCTTTTCTTCTACCTTGTCTTTCGCATTTGCCTCAACCTTGAATTTTTCTTCTACCTCAGCCTTGTCTTTGGCATCTTCCTTAGCATTAGATTTGACATCTACCTCAGTCTTATTTTTAGCCTTTTGATCATGAACCTACTTCTTTGCTTGCTCTATCTGAGTGTGGTAAATTTTTTTAGCTTATCCTCTTATTTATTATACATTCTGAGAGAATGCACACCAAAACATATTCTATTAAGTCAATATTGGTCCCCGTGGATGCCCTAATAAATTTTTCCTTGTGTCAAAATGAATGGGAGGAGCATTGGTTTTATATAATAGTAGAGTTTTAACGTGACCCAGAAGTCATGTTACTTATGCCATGGTTGTTGGATTGGTGAATATTGTGATATCCTAATAATGATGGATCACAACTTCATTATATTAGCTAAGAAGTTTCATCATTACTTTTTACATTTTACCAAATGTAGCGATCTTGATGATTTTATTTTCATCACATCTTCATAAAAGGTTTAGAAGAGTTACGACTCCTACTTGTGTTACTGTTGACTGATTTAGAATAAATAAATTGGTGTCTATTTTAACAATAAAGCCAAATGGATATAGATCATGATATATTATTTGTTTGATCCCAGTACCAATCCCCAATTTTTCCTTTTATGCATCAGTGATGGGAATCATAAGTTATGCATGATCCATGGTTGATGTGGTAATTGTGTTTGAACAATGTTTTTGGTTGAAAGAGGTCTCAAACACTCTACATGAAATTGAATGATTTAGGTGTAATTAAAAAAATATATTTTGTTATCAACACTATATAATGTCATTGTGGTCTTCTTTCCCCTGCTTATATAGCTTTCCTACTTGCATCCACATAACACATTGACTTGAATGCGCTGATATATATGCATGTCATTTTACTTACTACCTTAATTATAATTGGTTACTAGTGATTTAATGTTAGTGATTCAGTGAATCAAAGCATTGATTTAACTGATAATATTTGTTTATTAGTTCATGCAAATAAAATCATCAAGCTCATGACAATTTTTCCTTGTGGTGAAATGTCATGAATGATATAGGGTCCCTTCCATCAAATGTGTAGCTTGCCCAAAAACACTAAAATTTATCTATCATATAGTAATACTGCTTGTTCTAGGAAAATATATTTGGATCATAGGTTACAATCATGCCACACTTTATAACTCTATTTGTTGACTTATTTCATCTAATGTGTTCTCTTCCTATTTTCTTTTATCCTTGTTACATCCATAATTATGTTTGAAGATAGTAATGATATCCTAGTCACATGATCATTACAATGCATAAACTAAGAACTATATAATCCATTATCATGACTACTTATAGTCCATAAACCATCTAAAATATAGTGAAATATATCACACACTTTAAATATGTTTGATACACCCATAAGATTTCAAGAATCGGATCATCCTAATCATCCATTTAAACATTACATATTTTTGTGAGCATCTTGCCAATGGCTTTATTTGATGCCTTAACCTATCCATTAGCTTGTGGATGATATGCTACAATTTTTTGGTGTCATATCATAATCTCATCCATCAAAGTCTTGCTAGTGATATTTAATACATGTGTTCCTCTATCACTAAAAAATTTTAAAGGATACCTAAATTTGGTTATAATATTTTAATACATAAACTTGGTTGCATCTTTAGCACTTCAACTTGGTGTCATAGTAGCTTCCACCCATTTAGTGGACTATTCCATCACAATAATGATGTACCTTGTATGGTTGTGCTTATTGGGTAGATTTATTAGTCATATAAAGTTTATTCCCCACTGTTCAAAGAGTTTTTTAGCTAACATAAGATTCAATGGTATTTCATTTCTTTGATTAGGCATTCCCATCCTTTGGTAGATGTCATAGTGTTTTGATACTTGGTGTGCATCTTAAAATAGTGTAGGCCACCATAGGTCACTTTGAAATATTTTACTTAGTGTGAATTTTCCTATGAAATGTCTACCTTGGATTGATGTGCCTTTTGAATAAGTTATGGTCTCTCATTCTCTAAATCCACCTTGCATAATACATCATCTTTTCCCATTTTGTACAAAAATACAATAATAATCTTGAATGGAATATATCTTGTGATAAACTACATTTTATCACTTTACACATAGTTCAATGGAAAAATTCCTGGTTTTAGGAAAATAACTATCTTCCATGTTCTCAAGAATCACCAAAAGGTGAAAAAAATAGCATCTAGGGATTCATCTTGAAGTTCTTCAGGTTCTTTTCCATTGCGTATTTGGCTCAAGTAGTTTGGCCCCATGTTATCCCACCCAGACTTCACATTGATTTTGAACTAACACTCTTGAAACAACATAAACCATTAGGATATCCTACCTCCTATCATGGGATTATTTATGAAGTATCACAAACCCTAGTGATTAGTAAATAATTCAAACAACATTACTAGAAGATAGTACTGAAACTTCTATAGTGTGAACAACAAATTGAGAACCTCCTTTTTTGTAGTTATATAATTTTTATCTTCATCTAAGAGTTTGAAACTTATGAAGTGAATGGGATCGTTTAATCCTCCATCTCCTTGTTGTGATAAAATATATCTGAACACAATTCCTAAAGCATAGACATGAATGTGAAATAGTTTGCTCCAATTGGGAAAGACCAAAATGGGAGTTTTTACTAGTCTCTTTTTTAGATGCAAAAAATCTATTTAATACTCCTTAGTCTATTTAAACATGGTATCTTTGTGCAATATATTTTCCATAGGGGTAGATATAAATGTGTAGTGTTTTATGAATTTCTTGTAGATCATGTAAGCCCAAAGAAAGATCACACCTCTATAGAACTTATAGGAGGTGGCATACCCACAACTATTGTGATTTTGGATTGGTATATAAAAATCCCATCAATGCTTGATATATGCCCCAATAAAACATTAAAAGGTGTGAATAATAATCACTTCTTAATATTTATTGAAATACGTAGAGCTTGACAACATTCCAACAATAGTCAAAACTTTGATAGATTATCCTTGAATAGAGGAAAAAAATCCTAGTCATCTAAGTAGACTTCGAAGAAATCATGGATGAAGTTTTTAAATTTATTTATCACATCCATAGAAAACACATCAAGAGCATTATCCAAAACAAATGGCATTACTCTGTATGAAAAGTATCCCCATTCAATTGTAAATGTGTTTTTTGCTTGATCTTTTACTATGATTGGTATGTAATGGTAGCCACTAAACCATCTATAAAGATTACACTTCATGTCCTATCACTGACTCTAAGTTGTGAATGATATTGGGAATGGATCATTAATATAATCATAATTTAGTGCACCATAATCCAAACACACTCTAGTATCTATAAAATTCTTAGGCTACACCACAATTGGGTTAATCCTATTTTCTTTTTCCATTGGATATATAATACATGCATTTTGCACTTGATTAATTTTATATTTTAAATTCAAATTCATGTTAGGATTTAATCTATATGGTCACTTTTTTCATAGGCCTCACATACTCTTTTAGATATATGTACATATTACCTAGGGAAGGGGCTCTTTTCACTTATGTGAACTTAGTCTAAAATACATCTTAGTAATCTTGCAAAAGTTGTAATCCTTTTGATACCTCATTCCATGTCCAAGAATTGCCTAAAGTTGTAAGTTTTGGCATAAATTATGTCCCAATATTTTCCACTAGCTTCTTTAATGGCTCTAGATATATTTTTTTGGAGCCACTTGGAATGGATTATTGTACCCTTATTTTCTCTTATCACTCCTAAATATCTATATTTCATAGTTATCGATCTTCATTTTAGTCATTGACTTCCGATCTAAGCTCCTCCATTTTTATCTTTAGCTCAAAGAATTCCATCAAATATAATTCCTCGTCACTACCATTAGACTTAACCTACTCTTCATCATCCATGATTTGATTTCAATGTTGTATCATGAGTTGCTCCCTTTGTTTATTTTCCTTATACCTTTTTAAAGTTTCATTCAAATCCTTGGTCTCTTCCTAATATGAAGCAGGGTCTAGTCTAATATAAATAACCTATGCTCGACCATGTCATAATATAATATTTAGCTTTTGTAGATCTTGGCATATGATAGGGTTCTCATCCTAAAAAATAAAGGTTTGAATAAAGCCTTGTTTGAGCTATGGCCAATTATTAGTCTTCCTTTTGTATTCTTGATGCATGTACCAAGATGTTGGGAACACATCTAAATGTATACCTAAATATATGTACTCAATATTTAGGTTCCGTACCTTATTCATACCACATATACACACACCTATGCATGTGCATCTTTGGACACTTCCATTATTGGAAATATGGCCAATGTTCTTGGATGGTAGTTGGTATTTGGAACCATCCTCACAATAAATCACAAGCCTCATTACATTTCAACTAGTTTGTTCAATGTGATGCCCAACAAGTCATAATAGTTCACTTCAATCCATAGTTTAGTGCACTCACCATCTAGTCTATATTTAATACATGATGTTATAGTCTAAAGATGAAGGGATCCAAGTTGTCAGTTGTAAAATACTTAGGTATTTGGAATTATGTAGTAAAACTCATATGCATCAAATGAACCTCATGATATCCTCTTACCCAGTTAACATGTGGGTGTCTGATTCACCACTTATTAAGACACTATCTCCCAAAGTAAAAGACCTTATTTTGTTAGCTCAATATAGTCCATATTTTTCACACCTACTATGTAATAAAAATCCACTTTAGACTTTATTGGTGATTGCAAAGATAATAACTTATAATATTCTATTTGGAACTATGGAACTAGTGCCTTTGTTATCATAGTTTTGGAAAAGAGTATTTCATTTTGTGGTGGCTACTGTTGAGGCTCCATTTTTGTATGGAAATTTTGATATTTTACAACTCACAACACATTAGGCTTGGATTATATGCCCACCTTGACCAAAATATTATCCCCATAGGCAAAGGGTGAATCCATCTCCTTAGGTATATTATAGGCCTTGATATCATTTCTATTTAGGGAAATAATGATAATTTTGTCCCCTTGGTACACCTCTAACTGATTTCACATTGTAGTAATGGTCACCTAACCATCGCAAACCCACTTCTTACCAATAAATGTAGAGTAGTGCATTTTTTTAATATTCATATAAATTACTTTAAAATTTCCAAGCAATCTTAGGTGTGCAACTTTAATTTACACATACTCTAGTTGACCAATAGGTTATACCCTCCTATAGTTTGAGTCTTAATATTATTAGACTATAGCTAAGTACTAGTCATCTAATATCTTTCCATGTAAATTAAGGGATTATATTGACTATGATTACAAAGTCAAAGACAAAATTTGGTACTTCATATCCTGCCAACTCAATTTAATCATATAGGATTCAACATCCCAGGGCTTCTTAGTTTTCACATACCATACTACTTCATTAATGTATTGTTGACCCCTTTGTATGCACTCCAAAAAGTTATGTATAAGGTTTTTAATACTCTATGCTATGTTTTCATTTCATAGAGTAATTAATATTTTGAGAATATAAGTCAAATACATAAATACTCTCTCTTGTCTCATGATACACATTATTTTTCCATACATCTACACATCAATGGTCATAATATGTCCCTATGATGTACCCTGATGTTGAATGTTTTTTAGAACTCGAGATGCTTGGTACATCAAACCCTTTCATATCATAGGGTTAGGATATTTATCTTGTTAGAACTCTTTGATTCTCTATTCTTATAAAATTCCTAAATGAGGTTATCCTTGATCTGCATGCTCCTACCTTGTATCTACTTGTATAAATGAAGGATCCTTGGGGTGTGAGTTGATCAAGTTTATATTTCACATAGGCTTATATTTTATTTTATTTTATAAAGCTAAGTAATATTCAATGTGGTGTTGTTTTAAAACTAGTAGTATTCATAATACATTTTTATTTATAGATTAGTGGGGTAGTGTGAAGTGGTTTTACTCCCCAAAAATAACATATAATTGGTGAACACCTTATTCATTCATCTTGTTTTAATTTTACTCCTTGATATCCACCTCAACAACCTCATCTATATTGACCTTGTCTTTGTTAGAAGCCCCATCCTGATTACTACAAACCTCATATCCTCCTTGCCTTTGAGGAGTACCCAAACCCTATTATTTTCATCTATCATATCACTGCACATTCTTTGAGGAGAATATAGAGTGTATCCTAATTATTTTTTGTGGGGAAATACAAAGTTCCATTATTGTTGATACTAAAGAGATGGGGGAGTTTATCCCACATGGTACTGAGGAAAATGAGGATTTTGTGGTGTCCAACCTATGAGAGCCTATGGTTGATACTAAGGTGAGGTTGGAACCCATCTAGGAATAGTTTGCATCTTAGAATTCATGTATATGTATAGGATTGGTATTCTTAGCTTTTAAGAGGAAATATGTTGTGCTACAACTACAAAGATTCTTGGTGATGTATTCCTTAAAATATCAGAGTGATAAAAAATTATTTTCATCATGATTGTGTTACTTTCAAAAGTTAAAATATAGAGTCTAAGGTTCTTTAATGTATTGTTATAATAAATGATATTTTGTAATCACATACCCTACTACACATATTTCATTGAATTATGTCTTATGTTTTGGGTAGTAGTTTTGATGGTGCCCTTATTTTACACATTCCATTCATTAGAGGCATATCTTGGGATTATTATTTTCATGTAGCTCCCCATATTACATGATACAACATCTATCTTTAAATCACTTTTAATAATAGGTTGTGGGTTATCTCCATAATCCTTTATCTATTCCACACAGAGCACAATTGCTAGAACATCCACATTATTATCAAAACGTGTCTATAAAATTACAAAACTAACCATAGGTTTCAAGAATTATACAAACCATGTAGGTTTATCTTTATCTTGAAACAAAAAATATAATCTATTCATTAGATCAAAAAAATTGTGGTCATAATCCCACACCAATTCACTTGACTTACACATTTTTTAAAAATTTAATTAATCTATAAAATTGTATTTAACATTGTTAAAACTCACTTTAGAAACATTTTTTTTTTGTATATGAACTTTAGAGCTTGTCCAGTTAAATCTCCTATGAGCTCACACTTCTTCATATCATCTGTAGTTATATTTTTGATTTGCCATTTCATTTCACAAGTTATAATATACTGCTTAGTGTCAATAGACCCATCATATGGTGTTAATGATATAAACACTCATAGATTGATATCCATGATTATAATGGTAACACTTGAAATTGACTGTGGTAATGGAATAAACTTGGGTAATGTCTTGAGGTTGGCTATGACCTAAAATCTTGCCTCAATCAATTTATTCCTATCTAACACTTTCTTGGTGTCTGTAATATACTTAAGAAATTTTTATATAAAAGACTCAAACCATGTAATATATCTAAAATATTATTTACTTTTTATTCTTTTTGATATAAATTAAGCACAAGGGATGTGTACCCTTAAAATGAGTAACTTCTACTTCACTAGAACTTGAACTTTATTTAATATTGTGAATTTTCATAAATTATTCAAAAGATTGTTCTTTTTCATATCCAAATTATATCCTTCCTTTTAGTTGTGATATAAAACTAACCTTTAAAAAATATACTAACTCCTCTTTTTTCTTTCCACTTTCTTTCATCTCCTCAGTATTTATATCTATATCTACACTCTCATCTATGCCTTCTCTTCTCTCGGGTCCTATCCTTTCCTTATCCTCATTCTCTCTAACTTCTCTTTCTATCCTATGAGATCTCATTTCTTCACTATATTATATACTATCTAATCTAATTTTACTCATAACTATATTAATATTATTATATTTATTTCATATTCTCTATTATTTCATGTCACACTCTAAACTCTGAATTTACTTTTCACTCTAATTATCTGAGTCCTCCATCTTCTAGGTACAGGTTCAAGATTCCCTCATCAATTCCTCATCATTAAATTAATTATCAAACTCATCCCATAACATCATAAGCAACTAATCCATGTTGGTATGCGTAGGCATCATGGACTTTACTACAATCAAAATTTTGATAAAAGTAGGTAGTCACTGCAAAAAAATTCCCATAATTCATCTCACAAATAGATACTACACAACCTCAAATGCAATATAGCCTTATAGAAGAAATTTAGTGATGTATCCATCAAGGATAGTTTTTACCCAATGATATTTTTCATTAGTTTAGTTAGTATCTAACTTCTGCAGGTTTTCTAGTCTCTCTCTTATCCATAATAAAAATTCTATTTTTCTTGGTTGAAAACAATAGTATTCAAGTCTTGATAACCACAAAACTAGTATCCCTAAAAATTTGCACCAAAATATCTCATATATTTCACCATATATATGTTCATGAATAACTTATTTCATAGAGTTCCAAATTCATTTTGTTTCTTCTTTTGAAAAATTGTGAATTATTTCATCAAGACATTGTTATAGGTCTCTCTGTCCTAGTAAGCACCTCAACATGTTTTAATCTTCCAATCTCATCACAATCATGAAAAACCCATCAGAACATGTTAATTTGTGTTTATACACAAAGAAAGAAACATGATCAAAACATAGTCCTAGATACAAAAGTAGTAAAGTCTTTTCTTTTGTTCAAAATTATATATTTATTCAAGAAGCATGAAAAAACACATATAAAACATTAATAATTATTACTAAATGATTAATCATATTTAAGGAAAATAAAACATTCATTGTGCATAGAACAAGGATTAATTATGTTTGGGAAAACCATCATCAAATCTCTATATTTTTTTGAAACTAATTTCCATTACATGTGATCACTATTTATAGACTTTTACAATACATTATTGCTTCACATTCCATCCTTTTTATTTGGGTAAAAATGAGTCTTTTCACATTCCAAATTTTTAGATACATATATAGGCTAAATACATACAAAATATAATACACTATACTAGATGATATCTATCACACACTTGTCCTTCACTTACACTATGTGATTTTGTAGTTCTATTCTACTATCAACATGTGTTGTTGTTCATAAATAAATAAGCCATTATTTTTATTTTCACTTTTTTTGGTTGTGTATAACTCATAGTGTTTTTAGACTTTATGTTGAAAACCATATGCATGAGATTTATGCCAATTGTTATCAATATGAGTTTTGAGAAGACAATGTGTTTCAATGCAAGAATTTTATTCTCTTTACATATACTACTCATACTTTTATTTTTATGTGAGAGGAAAAATTTATATCCATTTCATTTAAATCTAAGATATTTATTTGGTCCTTTGAGTTTATTTTTCCATGGATTTATTAATTTATGTAGATACTAAATTATGATGTATATAGTAATCTAGATTCGCACACTTGGAAAATATCCACCATGATTGTATCTTTCAATTATGGATATGTCTGCTACCAAAAGGTTCACATTCACTATCTCTTTGTACCTAAATTGATTATCTTTTATTATGAACATTATTATTTTGATGACTAGGCATTCTAATATCTAAACCTAATTATTATCCTTCACTACTAGTTTTAGACTTGTACCTATTTTTTAGATTCTTAGACACTTGTGTCTTAGGTAGACACTTGTGTCAACGCAAGTTTACACTTTTATCACAAAGTGTTCAATGCCCAAAAGTTATCTAGTATGTAAATAAAACATAGCCTAAAGATCAACCCAAGTGCTTTAGTTTGAGATATTATCAAAAGGGATTGTTATATATACAAGGTCAACCATCATTCTTTCCACACCTAGAAAACACCTATAAATCACAAGGCAACATATTATTTTAACCTTTTAGGGTTTAGCTTATGTAAATCCTATGTTTGATTAAAGGAATGAGTAGACTAAATTAGGGAAATAATATGCATAAAATAGCCACTAATTTATCATATAATTGACTAGCTTTGACTTTCTAAAAATAGTAATAAATATGTGAAAATAAAGACTTATCTAGAAAACACATGATATAGAAGATCTAAGTGGTGTAAATTGAGATGAAAGCAAGTATGAGTTTCATCAACTAGATCCTTGTGTCAAAACCCCTCTTGAATAGTAGTAACTCATTTGGATAGTAGCACCATATGGATCTAGTGTCCTTATATTAGTGTTAATGTCCTGTATACAAGACTATTTTAAACTTTTGAGAACACATGTGTCTAGGTTTCTAGGGTCTATTCCTGCACACACAAATTTTGAAACTTTATATTATGCTAGTAATGATTGATTTATTATGCAAACCCTAATCCTTATTACAAGTAGGATATGAGATGAAAAGTGTGTTTGTTAGTGGGATAGGTTGGACATCCTCAACACCCCACTATGAAGATAGTTGCCAACATACCAATACTATGAGGAGGGAACAAGACCAATGTAGTTCTCCCCACCTTAGTGCTAGTACAAGTGTAAGTGATGCTATTATAATAGTGGCCTTGAGTGCATGTGGTTGGAATATATAAAATTCGAGCTTAGGGCTGTTCTAGATTATAATATGTAGAAATAGGGCATAATAAGGATTGATAGCCTTGATTTTACTCAACTTGTTTTGTGTTTGGATAGGTATTTTGCATCTAATTTCCATCTAGTGGATAGAGGGATAAAAGTCATGTATTTATAGTGTTTTGTTGCTTATGTAGATAATAAAATATGTTTTATCCGACCTTAGGATGGTTTTAATTTTAAAAATATATTCATTCAAGAAATTTAGGGTAAAATACATAGGCACCATTTTGGGGGCACTAATGCCACATAGCTTTAGTGTCCTTAATGTGGCACTAATGTCTAACTAGAAAAACACTAGGCACAAAAGGCTAGGATTAAAAAAATGAGGGTCTAGGATTATGTTTGAGTTGACTAGGGACACCTATGGCCTACATGAAGGCTAGATAAGTGTGATAATAGGCTCTAAGATAGTTCTAGGGCTAAGCTATGGATAGGTAGTCTCAATTAGCACTCTTAGCACTCAAATACCAATTTTAGGTGATTTCATTTACCCCTTATGCTAGAAATGAAGCAAAGTGAAATGACTAGTATAAAGGAAAAATAAGCCTACCTGGACTTACCTAGGAAGTGAAGTCCATGAAGTTGAATTTGAATATGTGAAGCTAAGTATACGTATGTGAAGCATGATCCAAATCATGTCCTAGTGTGCATAAATAAGTCCTTACTTAAGAGATATCAAAATCAAAAGACTATGTTGAGTAAATAAGTAACTAAGTAAAAATATGGGAAAGAGGAAAGGAAATAATACACCTCATTATGTATATATAGTGATCAATATTTATGTATTTATATAGTGATCGATCAGTGAATAACTTGGACTAAGTTGATAGCTTACTCAATCCTCATGTGTGGGTGGCTCAAGAACTCAAGTAGGCTATGAATCCATCATTGTTCACCTGTGTATAGTAAATGCATCTAAAATTGAACTGCTTTAAGTATGAAAAATGTCTAACTAAGTATATCTAAATTTGTATTTCATCTTTAAGACCACTCAAGTACATTAGGAAACTTTGGGTCACTCAAGAATGCCAACCACTACAGATGGAGTAAGGCATAAAATTGGTGACAACCTAAAATATGATGTCAAGTGTATACAACATTGAAAATGATATGGAATTTATCATTCCATTTGATCAACCAGTGTGTAACTAAGCATATGGAAACAATGTCACATGCACATGCCCCCAATATGGTATTTGATGATATCGATTCTAGATTGAGTTGTAATAACTATATCTAAGTATCTAAACTGAATATGAGAAATGTCATGTCACACATGATGCCCCTAATCTAAGTAATTGAATATGAATCTAGCCTGAGCTAATGTGAATATAAGTAAAAACTAAGTATAAATGATAAACCTATAATTGGATATGTGCAAACCTATATTGTACTATTCTGGTGAATCTGAGTTATTTTAAAATTAAGGCTACTAGGCATTAGTGCCATGTCTTAGAGAGTAGCTCCATGTGGCACCAGTGTCCCATTTGGGCACTAGTGTATTTCTATCTGAATTATGTGTCACTATATTATTTTTTGAGTCACTATTATCGCTCTATGTTTACATTTGTCTAATTTTTTGTAGTTGAGCCTATGTGATGAAAAATGTTATGTGAGTGAAATATAAGAGCTTGATCTCCATGACAAACCCTTGGGAATGTCCCCTCTTTTGAGGGTAGTTTTTGAACCTTTGAGAGAATTGTCCTCAAAATAAAATCTCTACAAAATGTGTGTTAGCTAGAGCATTTATGATAACTACGTGATAATCCAATATAATGTGCATACATAACAATAAAATGTAAGATGATTTGAGCATATGTATGTAATCTAGAACGTATGTCATGTCTATAATTCTACAAGGGTGTCAATATATATTTAATTAATGTATATAAAAAAAATAAAGTAGAACTGAGTAGCTAGCTAGGGGGATGGGACATGATTATTATCACGTCACCTAAGTAGGAAGGGTAGATGCATGATATCCCTCATGGAATCAAGAATTGGTGTGTGTAATAATCAAATATAAGTGTCATGTCCATGATGAATATAATAAATCATACATATAAAACACATGAGGTACACAAAGTAGGCCAAGGAGACACAATATAAGGGACATGGGCACATGTCACTAAATCTGAGAAAATAAGCTATACAAGGACATGTTCAAATGTACACATACAAAAACAAAAAATAAGTTGGCATAGATACACATAGAAGGACATACTCAAATGTTTACATACATAATCATGAAGGAACATACAAGGGACATGGGCACATGTCCAAGGCATACATACTATGAAAAGAAGTGGCATAGAGCCAAAGAGCAATGACATATTCAAATTCCCTTAAATATAAGAAGCATATAAATGTAATAAAGTCTTATATGAAAGCTATAAGGAAAGCATGCATGAGTATGTTATACAAATCCATGTAAGAGCAAGGATGTACATATGTTGAATTTAAAGTACCGATAATTGGAAATGTTTTTGAGTATGATTAGTAATGATCAATATCTATATATAACAATGCTATAGTTATAATGTAGAGCATGTAAGGATAGAACCTAGTAATTGAAACTATGTATAGGTTACCCCCAGGTAGATTAATGTGTTAAGTGAAGACCTATAGATTAGTGTATATGCGCCAAGTGGATAGATAATAATAAGTATAGATCAATGTAGTGGACCTAAGTCCTATAAAAAATTTGCAAGCACTCAACAAGAATAAGTGAAGCATGTAGAATGATAAAACTAACTATACTACGATATCTAGCATATGTAGTTTCTAATAAATATAAGAAGTGTAAACATATAAATGCATACAATCTATAGATTTTGTGTTTTGTAAGTAATTAGTTGATTATTTTTGTGTTTTAAAATATTGTATTGTATTTGTATTTTTTGTAGATAAGCTATGTACAAGAAACATAAAAATGAGCTATGTATAAGGAACAAGAGAGAAGGAACATATGTACAAGAAAATACAAGCCATACTAACTAATGAGTCTTATGGGAGACTCACTATCACTGTGAAATGTGTCAAATAAGGGAACTATGGTTGTGTGTGCTATGTGAAAGGATAACTACGATCTCATAATCTATTGTAATGAGTGATCTATATTTATATCTGTATCTACTTTGTAGTGGTGATAGAAATTTGTGGCACTAATTATGGTGTCCTATGAGCTATAGGGGTCTTATGAATCCATATGGTATAAGATGTTATACGTGACATAGGTTCCCTATGCTAAGAATGCTGAGAACCCAATACCACTGATCTCAACAAAAAGTGATTGGAGGAAGGACCTCTATAATTTATGACATATTTATGATGTAGGGGTCTCTTTAATAATGGAGAGGATGCATACATTTTGATACTGTAGGAGTATAACTTGCTTGCATTGGTGGCTCTACTGAACTCTATGATGTATCAATAAGAACTATTCTTTGAGCTGAAACTAATAACTATGCTAGATCTAATAATTATGATGGAACTATAAATGGTGATAATGTTGTAACTACCTATGGGATAGGTAGAAGATACTCATATGAAAGACCCTCAACTTTGACCACCTAATTTATGTGTATGTATTTCATGTATCTATGCACTATGGATGGGATGGATCATAGTTGTTGTATCCATGGCCTACCCAATAACATATCAAACACACCTACACTAGGTACTGCTAAGAATCGAGTGGCTATATGTGAGGGTATAATATGTAATGGAATCACAATCTCCCAAATAAAGCTCTAGACATGACCACTAAAACCACTAATAATTATGTCTATGGGGAATAAATCCTTCTTTGAATACTCCATATGTTGTAAAAATGTCATAGTGTACATTCTAATTCTTGACCTGTTGTCAACCATAACACTTTGGATAGGATGATGATCAATATATGCTCATACAAAGAGTGCATTTAAATTTGTGTCATCATCAACAATATCCTAGTCTAAGAAAGTGATGAGTGGATTAGTTAGAACTATAGTGTGGTACATGGTAATTATATTATGTAATGGGTATACTTCCTCTATAATAGTATGATATGAAGTTAGTGGTGGATGTTCCTGATATGTGTAGTGAACCCCTAAAATGCTCCTTGCCTCATTTGTTGTGTGATTTAGAAACATATTTGAGAATATAGTTAATGGCTTAGCTTCTATTTTCTATAAATTTGGTTCCTTTATGGGTGTTCCCACATCAATAATGTTAGCCTCAATCAAATATTGTATCTTATGTTTTAGGCTTGTGTATTTGTTTTTTATATGTCTTGGTACCTTATGATACTCTTAGAATGATTTAGAATCATAGCTATTTAGAAGAAGTCATGTTATATCAACTTATTTAATGGGAGGGACAGATATGACATTGCATTACAAGAATTATTTTAAAACATATGTTGGTGACTCTTGAAGGTTGGTGAATATTCAGTGTTATGAGCTAATAAAACCAAGTGAGGAGATGGCTCTAAAGCTACATTAACTGTGGTCTTTGATCACTCTTGTTCTCAATTGCCCTTACCTCGTATGGAGGCTTATTTTAACTCTTAGTAGTTGATTTTGATCCATTGGTATATTTTAGTTTGCCCATTGATAAAAGCTTGACCTCTCTTTCTTTTACTATGTGGCACAAATCTATAAATGTTAGAAACTTCTTAAACAAGATAGCTTCATGTAATGTTGGTAAAAGACTCTGTTTAAAGATGTCTTGAAGCTCTTTGTCTACCATGGGACTCCTTAGTTTATCTACTATAGTATTGTATCATAAGATGTATTCTGCAATAGATTCATTTAATTTTTATTTCAACTGTGCAACTAGGCATATGAGATCTTGTCACTGATATTAATGGAGAAGTGTGCTAACAACATGTCTACCAAAATATTGAATGTTATGATAGATTGATTCAGTAAGTCATAAAATCATTATAGGGAATAATCCTTTAAAATACATGGAAATAAATTCACGAGCAGCTAATAGTCAGACACGTAGTCTAAACATGCTATGTGAAAATCTCAAAGATGGTACTTTCAGTCACCCTTGCCATCATATAATGTAAGTTTAGGTGCCACAAATATTGATGGAAAGGGAGTTGTTGCTTTATGGTGTGTCAAAGGTGTATGTAAGAGAATATTAGAATCTAAGGCATGTGATGTCCTAATGGCTCCCTTCTCAATATGTAACACCTTAGCCTACAAAATATGAACCTATGCATAAATGATTGTACATTTGGAATGAGGAACTATCAATAAGAGGTGTATAAATCACTGAAGGTTTTTGAATTATAATTTTGGTTGTGTTAGATGAGCTAGCCCATTATAGGTGTAACAATGTTATTAGCTAGGGGAGTTGAAGAATGACCATTATTTGATTTTTGGAGGTTTTACTAAATAATAGTGATGGTCATCTTGCATATCTGAATGTTCGAAACAAATTCTTGTAATTATTTCTTAGCGGTCTCATCAAATTGATTGTTAAATTCTACCATCATAGAGTGGGAAGTAATAAAACTAGTGGTTGTATATTTTAAATCTTTAAAGAATTTCAATCTAAGAAAGATTGTAAGAAATAAATATTGAAATAAATCTAAAATTTTGGAACTAAAATCTAAGCATAGATACAAGAAGGATACAAACCCTAAGAGCATCTAGGGTTAGGGTTTGATAAATGTTCAAAGTAAGTCAGGTTCACCCAATATTTTAACCTTTTAAGGTTTATCTTATGTAAATCCTATGTTTGTGTTTCTAAACAAGTTTTTGCTTTCACATTCAAAAAAGAAATGAGAAACTAAGATAAGTGGTCAAGGGTTTATACGTACCCGGATGAAGTCTTGCACACCAAATTCAGATGATAGAAGGAACTCCTCTTTGGTTATGGAGGATGACACCTGTAGAAGACAGAGACTAAAACACAGAAGTTGTTAGATGGCTAGAAAGTGGACTGCCAAGTGAAAGCTTGGTCTTAGAAGTGCAAAGACTTCTTGGAGGATGACAGTCCACTGATAAAAAGCAAAATATAGTTAGAAATGGAAATGATAAAGACTAAATGAAAGAAATGAAAGTAAATGCATACCTGTATGCAGCAGTCTACCTTCCACAGTCATCAGCATCGGTGGTTATGCCGACATCGGTAGTTAAAGGTCACCGACGTCAGTTAGTCTACCGACGTCGATAGGGGCAATAGTCCTGGTAGCTGGCATTGGTCAGGGCAATGGCTTTTGACAGGGTCTGAACGAGTTGCAGGTCAATAGAATGGTCTGTGGTAGTCTAAGAGTTTGTGTAGAGTGGTAAGACAGTAGATAGAATCTTTAGGAAGGACTAAGGCAGAGAATATGTTGTCAGAAAAAGGGGTAAAGGGTAGGAAAAAGGCCTCTCAGCCTTTTTGGGAAGCAGTTTTGTCAGGTCGATCAGAATGGTCTTGGGAGGATATGTAGGACTCTGATAGCTTGTGCTAAGTTGATTGGACAAAGAGTATTGTCTGGAAAGGGACTAAATGGGTGATAGAGGCAAAAAAAGGGGGATAAGGGTGAGAGAAGGCTTTTCAGCCTCTCTGGGAAGAATAGGCAAGGTTGTGTCAAGGATGCTTAGAATGGACAGTAGACAGAATGCTAATATATTTGAAATGACACTGAAATAAAAATAGTACAAATACTTAGCTATGGCACGAGTTGGTAGAGGTGCAGGAGCTATGTTTCCATTGTGGCTGGAGATGGAGATGTCATGCAATCTTCAAACCTGTATGGAATGATTGATGCTGGTCCTCCAAGCTTGGAAAATGCTGATACCTGCAAGAAAATGAGAATCAAGAATGCTAGGAAGTAAGAGCAAGAGAATTCTATTTTGCAGGGAGAGGATTCGAGATTCGTGATTAGCCGACTTGTGATTAACGATTAGCGATTTGTGATTAGCCTCAGCGAGAGGTTAGAATTTGGTTTAAGTAAACTGACGTCAGTGATTCCGCTAGCGTCAGCTGACATTTGACTGACATCGATGGGTGGAGAATGAGTAAAAGGGCCATCAAGCCCATTTTCCATCTGCCAAGTGCATAATCCGTTGGAGATTTTTCGAAGGTTGGGCTAAATACGCATGAGAGTTGGTTAGGCAGTTGGAAAGGAGTAAGAATAGGTCTTGGGTGAGTCACTTAGTCTTAAGGTGAGTCATAGGGTGGGAAATGGTCCAAGGCGAGGTGTCCTAGGCGAGGTGTTATAGGTGATGTGTCAAAGGGGGGTTATTAATTCAAAATAAGTTATTATTTTAAATTAGTAATTGTGTGGGTTAGGAATGGACCAAGGGGGAAGATGACCAAGGGTTATACACGATTTCGGTGTCTACAATTTGATTACAAGGATGAATAGACTAAATTAAGGAAATAATGTGAATAAAATAAACACTGATTTGTTACATAATTAACTAGCTTTGACTTTATAAAAATAGTAATAGATATGTGTAAATAAATACTTATCTAGAAAACACCTGATTAGATGATTTGAGTGCTAGAATTTGAGATGGAAGCAGGTCTAAGTGTCTTCAATTTTATCCTTATGTTAGATTCCCTCTTATACTATAGAATCATGTGGATCTAGTTCCTAATATTGGCGATAATTTCCTTTGTGCAAGACTATCTCAAACTTCTAAGTACACCTATGTCTAGGTTTCTGGGGTTTGTTCTTACATGTATGAATTCTAAAAATCTATATTGTGTTAGTAATGACTGATTTATGATGCAAAACCTAATCCTCCTTGTAAGTAGTGTATGATTTGAAAATTTTATTCTTTATTAGGATATGCTAGATATTCTCAACACCCCATTGTAAAGAGAGTTGCCTACATACCAATACTTTGAGGAGGGATCAAACCTAATGTAGTTGTGTTGGTGCAAGTGCAAGTGGTGCTAGTAATATAGTGGCCTTGAGTTCCTTGAGTGTGCTTGATATAAGAAATATATAAAATCTAAGCTTAGGGATCATATATAATTAGTAAGCATAAGTAGGGTATAATTGATAACCTTGATTTTGCTCAACTTTTTTCATGTTTAAATAGGTAGTTTATATCTAATCTACATCCAGTGGATATAGGGCTAAAAGTCAAGTATTTATAGTGTTATTTTTATTTTTTGGATAATAAAATATGTCTAGGTTAACCTTAGGAGGGTTTTAATTTTAAAAATATATTCATTCAGGAAAGTTAGGGTAAAGTAATAAGCCCCATTATGGGGACACTAGCACCACATGGCTCTAGTATCCTTAATGTGTCAATATTGTCCAACTGGGAGAACACTGGGAATGAAGGGCTATTCTTAGGAAATGAGGGTATGGGACTATGTTTTATCTAATTTGGGACACTTGTGGCATGCATAAAATCTAGATAAGTGTGACAAAAGGCTCTAGGATAAGTCTAGGGATAAATTAGGGATATGTAGTCTCAAGTATCACTCTTGGCACTCAAATTCCAATTTTAAATGATTACACATACCAAGAGGCACTCAATAAAGCATTCAAGTAAAAAATTCCATATTCATCCTTATTTATATATTAATCATAGTAGCAATTCATAGTTTTGAAACATTCAACAAACATCCCATGAGCCATTTTTGACAAGTTAAAAGCTAGGCCACTACATGTCTATGCTTATCACACATTACATCATTGTGCACACACAAGCCAAAACATAGGGAGTAAATACATAAATATGAGGCCCTCTTCAGAGTATTGGTTATGTAATAAATGTCTATTAATAGAGGGACCCTTAGGGAAACTTGACATCATGATTCTGCTAACCCATTTCTACCATAGTCACTCCAAGGGTGAGGAAGCTAGGGTTTGATCATTTGGAAAAGAGAAAAATCCTATGTGCATGATCTGAAGACAATAGAATAAATGTAATAGAAACCTTCAAAGGCTCTATTTTTTCACATATAGACCCAGTCAGTATTCTGTATAAGACACATGTGTAATCGTAACTATCAAGATTCAATGTGAGCATCCAAGGCCATAAAAAGAATATTCCCAAAAATTGATGATTGTTCCATGATCATCCTCCACTCCATTTCTAGCCTGTTCTATATCTAACCTACATGAGCATAATAAACTAGTTAAGTATCATTATTCCCTATTTATTGAAATAACTATCAATAACTATACTTTACCATTTTATTTAATCTCAATTATACAACTTCAAAATATTATTTATCTAGGTTTATATTAATTCTCCTACTCATTAGGTTATTTCACCATCCTTGTGTAAAAGCTAATCTAATACCCCTTAGCCCTATATAGTCCACACATGTCTAAATTTAAGGTTAAACATTTTTTAAACCCAACCTTTAGTCACCAAACACTAGCTTGACGTAGGATTTCCTATTTTTATCTCTAAATTGCAAAATATTTTATTATTAGATTCACATTTATTTTAAACTAATCAATAATGGATGTATATATCATTCACTTCATTTTAAAATATGTCATAGTTATTCTTGAGTGTTTTTCCCCATACATTGCCAAACCAATAAAAAATATATTCATGGGTGTATGCATGAAGTTGGGGGGCCAAAAAGTGGAATTTTATTTGCTTTTTCCCCTAACAAGTATTCTACATATGTGGTTATTAGAATCATGTATGCAGTTCTTAAAATTAGCCTTGATAGTTATCAAGGCTAAACTATATACACATAAAAAATGTCTATGTAGTGTTTATAAAATAAAACAAAAAAATATGAAAGCCAAATCATTTGGCATTTCACATATCAAAACCCAAAAACAAAAGAAATAAGACCAAACATGCATTTTGGAGCCACCCACCCTTTGATTCGATAATGACACACTGAAGTAGAGCTAATCCAACATGTTTTAGTACAATTAGACCCTAGTTTTTAATTATTATTTTTTTGTTATTTTTCTTAAAATTGTTTTCATTTTTATGTTTTTTAGTGCATGCATCTTCATGTGAAATGACTAATGTGCTAGCACCTAACCCCCAAAATCCTCCTCTCCATCCTAACCCTCTAATCCATCATAACAATCCAATCCCTCCTCACATGCAAAACCCTCCTAACCCTCCTCCCCTAAACAACCCTCCTATCCCTCTTGTAGTTCCTCAACCCCCCAAAGTAGTCAAGATGATTGAACAAGTACATAGTAGAAAATAAGCTCAAAATTGAGAATTTGATTAGGTCATTAAGGGATCCACACTCAAACAAATGCCACCAAATTTTCTTAGCAAAGACACTACATATATTAGTACATCAATTTGAGTCATTAACAGGTCAAATTTATAGGTGATATGAATTTAGAAAAAAATGGAAGACATATTATTCTAACAAACTGTCGACAACCATTGTAAAAGATAAACACAACCAAATCCCAAATTTTTTCCTTATTCATTGATGGGAAGATTGGTGTGTTACTTGATGTGACAACCAAATAGATTCCAATCCATTTGTGCACTCATGATTTGTTCAAACATTTTTTTTGGGATAGATGGTTGACGATATTTGATCGGCCACCTTGAAACAATAATGAGGTGCCATTCTATTTTCTAAGAAAATTATATTGTGAGTTTATGTTGTTGATTTATCAAACTTATAGGGTAAGGGAAAGGGATCTACATAGGATAGGATAGGGGCACACTATACACCTAATCAACTAACAAGAGCACATATTGATAAACCCCATCCTACTGAGACACTACCCTCTATAGTCAAGGAGATGTAGAGATTAATTCCTTGTATTCTCTTAATGTACTTACTGACACCTTCATCTAGCATATGAGCCAATTTTATAGTATCTATCTTAAGGAGGGAGGATGTGGTGAGGATTCATCTAACACTTCTATGCGATGAGATCACTTATGTAAAACATGTGGTATTGCATGCACTATATAGGATGAGGATGAGGAGGATTCATGTAGTCCACACAAAATGGTTTTTCCATGGGCTTAGATGATATTGATATTTATATGTTTCATCCATCTATATTTCATCTGGTCACCTTACCTAACACTTCCCAAGTATGTTTAATATTTTACATTTAAAAAAAAATGTCAGATTTGTTAAATTTAAAATATTTGTATAATTTAAAATGTAATTTAATGTATATGAACTATTTTTATGTTGTAACAAGGTAGTGGAGTCTAGACGAGCATGTGTGTTGCTCAGAGTGCACCTATGGTTTATACCTATACAAAGGTAATTCAGAATGATTAATTAATGTTATTTTTCATTGTACATATAAGTTGTGTGTGTGTGTGTGGGTGGGTGGGTGTACATTTTAAAGTGACTAATAATGATATTCTTTATGTTTATTTGATGACCATAGAAGATACTTTGTCATCTATCAGGGAGGGAACAAATGTAGGTGTTGCTACTGCAATTTCATCTTCATAGTAACTCTTCGAGGTACATGATCTAGATATATAATACATAATTTTTAATTTTACATATGGATGTGTGTTTTGTAATTTTACTCTATACTTGTGCAAATAACTGATACAAAAAATAATTGTCTATGAAAACTCCTCTAGTGATGTCTTCTAGTCTTGTCCAAATCATTAATAGGGGTGATGTGGTATAGTTAGACAATTTAATTTGTAAATTTTCATAGAATATTTTAATGATTTAGTTTATGAGATAATTTTGAATTTTAATTTTGTATGTATATTTATGTTTGTAGGGACCTACACCTTCCATCATTAGGGGTAGGTTACTGAGTCATAGTAGTGATTTGTTTCACACTCCTATTTACCAATATGAGCCCATCATCAACCTTATTAAGCATCAGTCTCAAATTGAGCATGACTACCAACTTGTGATAAGTGCACCTATGAATATTTTTTTGTATGATTTGAAAAATTTAACATGTTAATTTTGTAAGAATCTTTTTATAGCATGTACAATTTATAAAAATATTTGCATATAAACAATTAGAGCTATAAATGAGTTTGAATCCAAAGAGGAACAATATTCAATCCACTCAGAGACCTTCAATTGTGAGTAAGGCATCCAAGGGAGAGGATTCAACAAGAAAGGCAAAGAGAGTGATATATTTTGATGATTAGGAGATCATGTCTTATGAAATTTTGTTGTATGCCTATATGGCTTAATGTATAGTTGTTTGGCATGTTGTATATGCCTATATGGAATTAACCTCAGATATTGTATTATGTTCACATTTTTTACACCTTTATGGCTTTATGGATATAATATATATACATATATTGTACAAAATTTCACTTTTTAAACATTGCAGTCTATTGAATGTTGTTAAAATGCATGGAAATTTTATGTATAATTATATTAATATATAATTCAATAATTTGTTCTAATTTTGAATATCTTTCATACTCTTTCACAAACCTTTGTTTACAGTATTTCATACTCTATTCTCTTGTATTGGTATTAAAAGACTAATAAGTTCTGATGTAATTAAAATATGATAATCTAATTTTTTTTGCAAAACATTTGCCTATGATACCTATAATTACAAGCTGATCCTAAACTCATCTAGCTCAATACTTTGTCCTTGTTCTTTTTCACTAGGTTCATGGAATTCCTCACTAGACTCTCTTCTTATCAAAACTAATTCACTCTCTTATGCTTCCTTAAGGTTCTGATATTCACCTCAATCACCTCTCAAGGCTCAACTCACTCTAAAATCTCCACTCTCCTTTTGCAATCAATCTTGTCTCACTCTCTCAATGCAACTTTTAGGCTCGTTTATGCCTATTTTCATCTACCTTATCTATATGCACTTAGATTTAAATCTAATAGATTTAAAACTCCTACCCTATCCTCAAGCATCTAACCAACCTTCCTTGAAGGCCCCAACTCTTCTTTGTACCTATCTTCCACTTTTGCCCAAGTAGGGCTACAAGCCCTAATAGGCCCAATTCATTTTCTTAAAGATTCTTCTTTCCCCTGAGACCTTATTGCTTACTATTGATCCCACTCTCATGATTATCATACTTATTTCAATCTAAAACAACTTTTATCACAATATTAGACTTCCACTCTTCCACCTTATCCACTTACTACACCTTGTTGACTTCAAGGACTAGGCCTAACAACTACACTCTATTAGAGACATGTCTCACTAGGGTTTTAACATTCTTTGGGACTAAGTTTTGGATATATCTTCTCTCATAGACCTACCCCAACCTCCAAACCACATTCAACACTTGAATTAGGGAATCTATATATTTAGTTGTCATAATTGTAATTGCATTATGTTAACTTTATATGTTATGTGTAAAGAGGTTTTGTGGGTACAAGTTCAGTGGATTGCCATAATTGATCCAACTTTCCACTCCTTGACCTAATTTGGCTGATTAAGGGCATGAAAACTTGATTTTAGGTCTAAGTACACCAACAATCCCCTCCTTTTCATAATTTAAATTATCACATTGATTAAATTATGTGATAATCAATCTTAGGTATGAATTTGATTTACCCTTGGCTAAAAGTAAGATTGTAAGTAAATATATATTAAATAATATATAAGTGTGTTCTAGGAGGATATGCAATGGTTTCAAAAGTAAAATCAAAAAGTTATTTTAATTAAGTACAATCAATATATATATTGAAGGGAGAAAAAAATATTGTACTCATATCCCTTATTGGCTTCAAAATTTTATTTGGAAATGGGTTTAACATGGTAAGACTATTTGATTTCTTAGTGACACATTCTATTTTCAACCTACCCAAGCTTCCTATTATGAAAGTATTACAAAGCTAATTTTTACCCCTGATACCTTCTTGCTC
The DNA here is from genome assembly GCA_037957365.1 of Torreya grandis. Classification (NCBI taxonomy): domain Eukaryota; kingdom Viridiplantae; phylum Streptophyta; class Pinopsida; order Cupressales; family Taxaceae; genus Torreya; species Torreya grandis. The sequence continues at coordinate 503,631 of JARHVA010001644.1, forward strand.
ACTCTTGACCCCACTTTCATGCTTATCATACTCATTTCAATCTCAAATAATTGTTCTCACAAGCTTAGACCTCCACTCTTCCACTTTATCCACTTAATACCCATTGTTGGCTTCAATGACTAGGCTTAACAACTAAAATATATTATTTTTAGGCTTCTTTGGGACTAAGTTTTGGCCATATATCCTGTCATAGACTTGCCCTTTGTATGGACCAAACACAAGTTATGGGCATTTTTGTGCAACAAGACACTAACCAAGAGGGATGATGGCCTTAACTTACTCATGAAGTTGGTTACAATTTTTAAAGGATGAAAGAAATATTTTTATCATCCTCTCAACATGTGTTAACTTGGAGTTATGATGGCCTTCGAAAGAGTTGGTGTAGGAGATGTGTCATTTTCCTTTTGAAATTACCCTACCCTCTTTTATTGAGGTGTCACACACCTGAATAACTACCTTCATCACATTGATATATCTTCTTGACACATAATGGGATGATGTAAAACTCCTCAAACTGATGCAATAGGTGTAATATCTCATATGCTCATTTTGTCATCTTGCCAAGCTTAGCAAATATATAATAAAAACCTATAACTTTGTTAATTCACATGATTTGGGTAGAGAAGAGGCTTAATGATAATTGGAACATAATTTTCATGTTGACACAAACCTCAATGCAATTTTTTATCCCTCTACTACACCTAAAACTCCCAAAAATACCCTATTTGGTCTTTTTAGGCCTCAAAAAGCCTTGAATTGGATTAGGGGGTCAAAATGAGTTTTAAGTCTCACCTAGATACCTTTTTGGGATAATTGGATATGTTTTAATGTGATATACATTTTGGAGTTATAAAATCTTATAAATTATTCATAAAACTCCCAAATAATGTTTTTTTCCTAAACTACGTATTTACTGCTCTATAGGGGACATAATGGTGTTTTAAAGTGACTTGGGATTATTTTATGTCTTTATGAGGTGGATGATAATTGATTAAAGTATTAAAAGATTATAATTTATTTTAGGACCACATTCTTGGCCTCTTAGCATGCCTAATTAGGTGATGAAACACCTGTTTTGGCCTTAGGCAATATTGATTATAAATGTTATCAACATGTGAGCCAAGTTGGAGATATCTACCTCTAGAGCCTCATGGTTGAAAAATATAATTGACAACACATAAAGGGTGAAGATTAACATATATGACCACATTATTGGCCTCCAATCAGTCTTGGTTAGGAAACGAAGCACCCGTTCTAGCCCCAAGCAATATTAACAACAAATGCTGTCAACATTTGAGCCAAGTTAGAGATCTCTACCTCCATGGCCTCATGGATAAAAAATAGAATCACCAAAATGTTGGAGGTGGTGATTAATGTATAGGACCACATTATTTTCCTCTGATCACTCCCAGTTAAGAGATGAAACTATTGGTGCATTTAATTTCTTTATTGTATTTACTTGTATTTATTATTTAGATTAGTGCACTAATTAATTATTGTAATTAGTTTATTAAATTTATTAATAATTTTCATTAGATAGGATAAAATTTCTTATCTATTAATCAAATTGGACACCTATCTTGTTACCATGGAGTTTCACTCCACTATTCATGGTAAAATAGGACAATATTGTTTAACTAGTAGTTAACTTGTGTTGATCATTTACACAAGTTTGACACCTATCTTGTTACTATTGAGTTGCACTCTATTATTCATGTATTCAGATATCAATTGAACTACATGTGTTGTGTGAGTTTCCTAATCTTTATCTTGTACACCTTGCTCTATATAGGTAATGGTTATTTGTGTATTCATTATCAGATCGATATTGAATTATCAAAGTAATTCATCATATTTGAGTTATTTAATCATTTCAGTTATTGTCTCAAATATACAATTATTGTTTATTACTATTACTATTTTATCTCTTGTTCATAATTTTATTAGATTCATTACATTTCATATGCTAATTCTAACATGGTACCAGAGCTATCTTGAATTTGTAGGTTATGAAATATTCAAGAGAAAAATATCTAGATATAGGATCAATTTTTTGATTTTAAATACAAGAAAAAATTAGATGTTTGCATAGAATTTTTGAGCTTACCATTGAGTTTAGAGTGCCTGAGATAGTCAAAACTGTCTACAATTTTATCCAGATTAGGCACAAGAGGCAAAATTGGCAAGGGTTTGATACAAAACACCATGCCTAAATCTAGAGGGTACCTAAAATTGAAGTGTTTTTGAGCAAAATGACCTCATGGTTGCATTTGGAAGGCATAAAAACCTATAGATTCATATAAAATTTGTCCAATTTAGACATAGTTACCTAGAAGGCAAAATTTGTTTTGCTCCCAAGTACTACCGTATGGACTGTGCTGGGAAAAAAAATAGCAAGTCTCATAAATCAGTAGGCAGAATTGATAAGGAAAATTTAGAAGATTTCCATTTGAACACCAAGAGGTTTTCCAATAGCAGTTCTTGCCCATCCTCATTTTTATAACTTCAGAGACTCATAAATTTTACATACGACCTCTTATTAAGGTCCCATTTTTTTAAAAGTTAATATTTTTTCAAGCACACCACATTGGTATAGAAATTTTTGTAATAAAATGCATATTTTTTGTACTTTTAGACTAGAGGGCCAAATTGAGAATTTTGTAAACTAGAAAATTATAATCCAGGCTTGTAAACACACTCAATTATAAAGTGCTAATAAATACTTGTTGGGTGAGATAAAACTAAGTAATTCAGGGGGGTTTTTATGGTGTGTTCTATACTTTGATTTTTGCTTTGTGATAGTTTATTTCCAAAGGCATAATGGGGAATCCGAAGTTTCCACTATTAACAATATACAATTTCAACACATGGAAATAAAATGCTTGGAATGCATTAATTATGCTAGGATATATGTCTTACATAACAAATCTTCTTACTCCACCTACTAATGAAAAATAGTTACAACACTTTATATTTTAAACTACTAAGGTTATTAGATGCATTTTATCTTACATGTCTTGAGATTTGAATTTTCATCTTTACAAATGTACAAATCTAAAAGATGCTTAGGATAAATTAGCATCATTGTTTAGAAAAATAAATGAGGTTCATGGTTACCAAATTGATAACAAACTCATTAGCTTGGATCCTAAAAGTTGTGCTATAGTAAAAGACTACATCACTAAAGTCATGTATCTTAGAGCACAACTTTTTGAATGTAAAATTGATAAAAAGGATATTCAATTGATTTTTAGTGCCTTACACAAATTAGGTCCTAAATTTTCATCTTTTGTCTCTAGCTTTCAGACTCATAGGCTCACATTGGGCCCTTTGAGGTATTATTTGAGATTCTAATGGCTAAAGAAGAAAAGTCAATAGCTATGGGTCTAATCAAGTCATCCAAATCTCAAGATCAAGTTTCAAGTCAACCTTAGCATAAACAAGTTTCAACATAAACATCAAATACAGGTTCAAGTAAAAAGAAGTAGAATAATTAGAATAAGTCATAGAAAGATAAGAATAAAGGGAAATAATATTTATCACAAGGAGATTATAAATCCACTAATAAGAAAGGGGATTCACAAAAAAGGACTGGTACTTTGTACCTTTATTTCAAAAAGGGGTTTCATAGTGAACAAGATTACTGGAAGAAAGAGATTGATGACCTTAAGGGTCTTCTCGAGAATAATAACATCAATCAATCATATTCAAAGGATTCTTCCACTCCTTCAAATTCAAGGAAAGGGAAAGCTATGATACTAATTGCATTGGGAAATTCACCCAAGTCATGGGCACTTGACTCAGGAGCTTCACACCATATGGGTTCTGATCAAGAACAATTTTTGAGATTAGAACCAATTTCCTTACCTCATATTCTCATAGGTGATGATTCTAAGGTAGAATTCATAGGAAAAGGTACAATTATGGTTGATAGTGGTGTATTTGAAGATGTCCTCTATGTGCCAGATTTATCAACTAACCTTCTCTCTATCTACCAAATCACTCACTTTGATACTGATAAGAAAGTTGAGTTCACACCCAATTTTATATCAATCAAAAAAGTGGAGGATAATACCTTAGTTACAGTGGGAAAAGTTAAAAATAAAGCTTGAATTTATTCATTCTCCCATTTTGTGCCTTAGTCTTCCTCTACAGCATTGCTCTCACACACTGATTCAATAAGCAAGCTATGACATGAGTGGTTTGGTCATCTGAACTACCACTATTTATAGTAGCTTAGTCAATAGGAGATGATTATAGGACTTCCATAGATTCAATTTTTATGGGGTGTCTACCATGGTTGTGCCTTAGGAAAAAATTTAGAGGATAAGTTTGATAAAGGGAATGTTTGAAGGGCTACACTCCTTGAACTTGTTTACAGTGATTTAGCAAGTCCATTACCTACTTTATATTTTACTAAAACCTATTATGTTCTCACATTTATTAATGAATATTCCAGATATAATTGGGTTTATTTTTTAAAAATCAAGAGTGAAGTATTTGATAGATTTCTAGAATTCAAATATCTAGCAGAGAAACAATTTGGGAAGTATGTCAAGATCCTTTGCATCGATAATGGGAGGGAATATGTGAACAACAAGTTTGAATAATTTTATGCTCTTGAAGGAATTGATCTTAAACATTTAGTTGCATACACACCTCAGTAGAATGTCGTAGCATAGAGGAAGAACATATTCTTAAAATAGATGAAAATTTGTATGATTCATGTAAAATCATTAGTACCTTAGTACTGGATAGAAATAATTAATTGTGTTACATATATACAGAATCAAGTTTCTCACGAAGCTTTAAAGAGGACAACACCTCTTGAATCTTGGTGTAATAGAAAGCAAGAAGTGAATCATTTTAGAGTCTTTGGTAGTCCAACATGGGCTCACATACCTTTAGATAAGCATCACACTTTAGAACAACAAAACTAGAATTGCATATTTGTGAGATATCATGATGGTGTTAAGGGATATCGGCTCATTTATCCAAATTCACATGAGCTTATTATAGTGATAAGTGTTTACTTCGAAGAAAGTAATTTAAAATTATCAACTAAAATTTCTCATTTTTCTTCCTTAGAAGAATCAGATAGTAGTGAAGATGATACTCCTACTTCATCTACTCATAGGGATGATGAGGTAATACCTCCCCAGCTGGGTTTAACGGGTCAGATTCTAGCTCCTCCTCCTCTTCCTCCAAATCCTAACCCATTAATACCTTTATGGTTTAGATAGACTTTGGCAAATTTAGACCCTCTTTTAAGGATCCATTAGATAAAAGAATAACATGGTCACATCATGATCTTCCACATTCCTACATTGCCATAGCTTCTGATCCATAGTCCCTTTATGAAGTCATAGGGATAGTTGAGTGGGATTCAATGATGGAAGAAGAGTATGAGTAATTTATTAAGAACAATAATTGGGATCTTATTCCTATTCCTAAGGGAAGAAAATTAGTATGATGTAGGTGGATATATCAGACTAGGTTTGTAGCAGATGGAAATATTGATAAGTATAAAGCATGCTTAGTGGCCAAAGCTTTTTCCCAAGTGGAAGGAATTGACTATACATAAACCTTTATTTCTATTGCTAAGATGAATTTCATTCAATTGATACTAGTTATTAGTACAACTCATGGTTGGGTTGTACATTAGATGGATGTGAAGAGCACATTTCTTCATGGGGATCTTCATGAGGAGATATATATATGGAGCAATCACAGGGGTTTGTTTAGGATTATTCATTGGTATTCCACTTGCAAAAGTCTCTCTATGGTTTGAAACAAACCCTCTATGGTCTGAAACAAGCCCCTAGGTCTTTGTATTCTAATATGGACACATTGTTTCTCTCAGTTGGGTTCTTGAGATGTCACTCAGATTTGAATGTCTATATTCTATGGTAGGAGGATTCACCATTGTACTTGGTGATCTATGTTGATGATCTCATTATTATAGGGAGCACAACATCCATCTTCAATAGTGTTAAGACTACACTACATGATAGGTTTTCTATGATAAACATGGGGCTATTTCATTATTTTCTCAGGATTCAGATAACACCATCTTCTTTTGATATTACTCTTTCACAGCCCAAGTATGTCATGGAATTTTTAACTTGATTTCACATGGTTGATTGTAGGCCTACACTGAATCCATTCTTATCTAGAGTCAAAATTAAGGTTCATTATTCCACTCCCTTGGTTGATGCCACATTGTATCACTAGCTTGTAGGCAGCCTCATCTGTTTGACTCATACATGGCCTGATAATTCATATGTATTTGACATGGTTTCATGCTTTATGTAGACACCACATGAGCTTCATTGAATAACTATCAAGTACATTTTGAGCTACATTCAAGGCACTATCAAATACGTGATTCATTATACAATAGGTTTAGGTTTAGACTTGGTGGGATACATAGATTTTGATTAGGATGGTGATTATGTTGATCATAAGTCCACTTTTGGTTACAACTTTCACTTCAGATCTAGCCCCATATATTGGTAGATAAATAAGAAACATGTTATTACTATTTCATCTACAAAGGTTGAGTATCATGGTGATATTAATGCCACTACTAAGGCTATTTGGCTTTAGAATATTCTCACTGAGCTTGGTGTTCCATTTCAGAAGCCATCAGTCATGTACTACAACAACTAGAGCACTATCCAGATCTCAAAGAATTTGATTCATCATCAAACAACCAAACACATAGAGATCTATATGCACTTTATCAGGGAACTAATTTAGGCAAAGATCATTGATCTTCAATATTACCTTATGGAGGAGTATATTGTAGATATTTTCACCAAACCTTTTACTGAGAGCAAGTATCTTCACTTGTGATCTCTTTTGGGTGTGCAGTGCATCAATTCTTTATGGGACATCAATTATTTAGGGGGGGTCTCCTAGACCTTCCTTTTGAGGAGGATTTTTTTTCCTTTGTGTTTTCTCCTTTCCTCATATATTTGTATAGATTACCTAATATGGCTACAAAGTGTTGAGACTCTTATCTGCATAGCCCTACCTAAGATTCACTTATGGTAGGGTATTGGTGAATTTATTTACTTTATTATATTTACGTGTATTTATTATTTATATTGATGCACTAATTAATTATTATAATTAGTTTATTATGTTTATTAATAATTTTTACTAGATAAGATAAGATTGCTTAGTTAGTAGTCAATTTGGACACCTATGTTGTTATCATGGAGTTGCACTCCACTATTCAAGATAAGATTACTTAACTAGTAGTCAACTTGTGTTGATCATTTACATGAGTTTGATACCTATCTTATTATTGTTAAGTTGAAATCCACTATTCATGTAGTCAAATATTAGTTAAACTACACGTATTGTGTGAGTTCCCTGATATTTTTCTTGCACACTTTTCTCTATATAAGCAATGGCTATTTGTGTATTCATTATTACAACAATATTAAATTATCAGAGTAATTCATCATATTTGAATTATTTATTCATTTTATTTATAATCTTAGATATACAATTATTGTTTATTACTATTACTATTTTATCTCTTGTTCATTCTTTCTATTAGATTTATTAGATCATATATACTAATTCTAATAGGAACACCCATTTTATCCTCAAGCAACATTGACAAAAAATGTTATCAACATATGAGCCAAGTTAGAGATCTGTACCTCTAGTGAGTCATGGTTGAAAAATAACATCACCAACATGTCAAGAGTGGATATTAATGTCTAGTAACACATTATTAGCCTCCTATCACTCTCGATTATGAGATAGAGCACCCATTTGGGCCTTAAGATGATATTTCCCTATAAGGGAAAATTGTTATTTTTAGGCAAACTTTAGAGAGGCGTAAAACAAAAATCGTAAGTCATATCCACAAACCGAAAGAACCATTATGGGAATTTATAATTCCTCCATGTGCACCTTGAATCCCATGATTTAAAAATAATCGATGAATTCATTGAAAAAAAATTTGTGGTCAATCCTACAATGTAACTTTTATATAGTTAAGAGATAAGTTGTTTGCTCTACTAGACATTTCCACTTCCTAGACCTTAGATTATGAATCCATAACTTACAAAACCTTGGGATGTGAAAATTACAAGCTTTACCTCTACCATTTCATTAGAATCCATGTGGATACACGAATTTATAGCATAGTTTGACTCAAGATTGAGATTTCAAACATAGTTTGACTCAAGGATGAAGTGAAAAAACATCTTTTTATAAGATCCACTTGTGTATGAATTAAAATATGATATATACAATCATTATTATTAATTTGGTATGTTGTTCTCAATTATTTTCATGATAGTTTGAAAGATTCAGTCAAGTCTTGTCCTAAAACAAATATCTGAGCATAGTTTTCAATACAAAGCTTATAGTTGGAAAATATCTAGGAATAATCATTTCATATCCTCAAAGAATAAAGTTGTAGGACATCCATACAAATATATAGGATTTGATTTTAGACTTTGAAGAGCAAAATTGCTCAACATATGTTCATAAACTCAAGCAAGTATATGTTTGTCATATGTAATAGATAGGTAAATTGTCTTTTCCTTATTATTCATGTATTTTAGGAAGTTATTATCAATTAAAGAAGTGAATAGGAGGTTAAATTAGACCTATGGGAAAAATAATGGGATTTTGAAGTGACCTAAAACTCAAGTTGTGAATTTTGTTCACTTGTTTTAAGTGACAGAACCCTACCTAGGTTTATAGTAAATTGGACATGTTTATGAGATCAATACCCGACGGAGTCTTCATAAACAATATATTTAGCCAAATGGTTATATGGAATGTTATTAAAAAAAAATTATATGGTGTCTTATATGAAATTTATCCTCAAAATTTAATGTTTAAAGGGCTACAAAGCATAAAAGGCTAATGAATGCAATTCTATGAGTAAAATGATTCCATTATTTTCAAAATGTTTTCAAAAGGTTACATTATCTTGATATGAGTATAATGATAGCTTTATTATGTGTGAAATGGATCTGACATGAAAAAAATCATTTCTTTGTCAATATTGAAAAGGATAGATACACTTGTGGCATAATCAAGTAACATTGACAATAAATGTTATCAACAGGAATTGGACCTACAAGAACCAAAATCTTCTCTTATATTCGAGAATATGAAACTCTCCAATAGCAATATGAACCACGTGAAGGTGGAAGCTAATTTTGCACCACTAAGGTCTAAAAATATATGATAGTATATAGTTAAATTGATATTTATACGTAAAACCTTAGAAATAAATAAAATTTGATAAAAGTAAATACATTTGCATTTGAGAATTCAACAGACCTTGGTGGTTCAATCTAAGGAACCATTAGGATCATCTCTATTCTTTATAATATCAAGAATTGCTTCATGGTCAAATTTATGAACCTTCCATAGAGTCTTTTTTAATGTCCTACCTCGATGTTTGTGTAATTAAACATTTATTATTGGGAATTGAGGTGTCTCAGCCTTGATAATTTATGACACTATTCATGAGACACTATTCGCAATCACTATTCATGTGATGAGGTGGAAGTGGTGAGTTGCCAAGGACTATGTAGGTGATGTGGTAGGTGATGCACGTGTTGATGTGGTTTGTGATGAGTTAGCATGGACGATGGAGGAATATACATGATATATGTGCATATGAGTGGAAGTGGGGTGTACCACTCCACTAAGGAGACAAGTTTTTATCTTTTGAGATGCACATGATTTTGAGTTAGGTTCAAAATGACAAAATAATGGATATGGGGTGAATTTCTAAGTGGACTCATGATCTTGAGTGGAAGGATAAACCAAAAGTTGATGGAGAGTCTCTTGGAATCATGTGGAGTCACATGGGATAGTGGGAAATAAGTTAATATTCAGGTTTAGAGGCACATGTGAGAGTGGAGGATGATGTGTCATAAGTGCAGGATCTATTTTTGACTAAACAAGAAGTCTATATGTATGTTACTATTGATAAATAGTGGTACAACTAAAGGGTGGAAAATTTCTTGCCTTCCCTATTAATTTTTTTCATCATGTAATCTACGTTGTGATTTTTATAAGTAAACCCATTCTCCTTTGTAATTGCAAGAAGCATGAAGCTTGTGTACAAATAACTAATATTTTTAGAATCTTGTAAGCTAGAGAGTTGTACAAAGGCACTAAAGTTATGTGGAACCCATTTCTCTCATGTGTAGTATACTGGTTATGCACCTAAAAGGTTACTCTACAAGTGTATGGTGTAATATGTTGATTTGAATAATACATTGGGCTACTTTGGAGTGTGGACTTTTCCTCCCAAAAGGGTTTTACCCATGTGAATCATTTTTTATGAGATTCTATTACTTTTATTTGTATGTTTTTTCTTTTCATTCTATTATAATTTTAAATTATTTGCATATTATTGTCTCTTGGTTAGTATAAGGATTTATTTCCATGATCTTGTATTCCTTTCAGGTGGTATCAGAGCCTAGCCAGTTTTAGTTATAATTATGGTTTGTTCGATTTTTTGAACTAATCTAGTTTTGAGTGGGAGCTTGTACAAGGAGATAATTATATTTTTTTGTTGCAAGAATTTTAAGATAGAAAGCACATCAGGGATAATAGAGGTTGAAAAAAGTTTAGGCAATAATTTTGATATGTGGAACCTGAAGATGGAAGATCTATCGATTGACTGTGATCTATAAGATGCCATTGATGAGAATGTTCAAAGATTTTTAGATCTATCTAAATAATCTAAGTATGATATTATGGACTAGAAAGCCAAAGGTCTCATCATCTTATGCCTCACAGATTCAATACTAATTAATGTTCATGAAGAGACTACAACAAAGAAGTTGTGGAAGAAACTAGGTGAGATCTATCAAGCTAAGTCTCTTGTTAATAATATTTTCTTGAGAAAGAAGTTTTATTATTTAAGAATGGATGAAGGTGGAAAATTTTCAAACCACTTGGAAGCATTTAATATGTTAGTGGCTCAATTAGTATACATTGGTATTATCTTTCTATGGATATAAGAAGTACTTATATAACCTTGAAATTTAAGGATGTTTTAGGTTCTTTAATTTCTAAAAAAATGATAAGGAAAGTTTCTATCAATGCCATAGAGGCCCTGTATGTTCGATGAAGATCTAAAGAACAAGGCAAAAAGAATGAGAAACATGCAAAGTCTAAATCCAAGTACAAGGGGAGATCCAAATGTCCTAAAAATCATAAGGTGAGATGATGGAATTGTGGAAACATTAGTCACTTATAAAAGGATTGTACGTAAGAAAAGAAGGAAAAGAAGTTAAATTCTAATTTTGAGTGTAAGAAGGGAGGTAGTGATGCTTTCATTATAGACTTAGAAACCCATGTAGGTAATGATACATGGCTAATTGATTCAAGTGCATCTTATCATATTAATGATAATAGAAATTTGTTTTCTAAGTATGAATATTTTGATGGAGGTAAGGAGTACTTGGGTGATGATTCTTTTCTAACCATTGTTGGTTATGGTAGAGTTAAAATTAGATTTCTAGATGGAAGGATTAAATAATTTAATGGTGTGTTGCACATCCTAGGGTTAGTTCATAATTTATTATTTTTGAGAAAACTAATAAATACAGGTGTGCAAGTTACATTTTCTAAAGAAGGTTGTAAGATGGTTAGAGGTGTCATGGTGATAGCTAAAAGTGTTAGGATTGGCACTTTGTACAAGCTTGATGTATGTATGGTTGAGTTAAATAGTACTTCTATGAAGATTAAATCTAAGGATACTCCATTGGTTAAAGAGGTAATCACTATTTATGTGGATGGTCATGGTTTTTGGGTACCTAAGGGTGCTCATTATATAGAGTTAAAATTGCCTACAAAGAAAACTATGTTATGGCACTAGAGACTTGGCCACATTGGTGAAAAAGGTCTTAGGGCCTTTTAGAATTAAAAAAATTGTTAAAGGTTTGACTGAATGCAATATTGAATTTTATTTTTATGATCATTGTGTTTATGGTAAACAAAACCACATTCAGTTTTACTTAAGTTATCATAAATCATGTGGTGTACTAGATCTTATTCATTCTGATGTATTTAGTCTTACTAATGTTCCTTTGATTTAAAAATCCACATATTATGTTTCATTTATTTATTATTATATTATAAGGACATGGGTTTATTTTTTGAAGCTTAAATTTAAAATTTTTAGTGATTTTAAAGAATTTAAAATAATGGTTGAGTTGCAGATTGGAAAGAAGTTTCAATGTTTGAGAACTAAAAAGGGAGGTGAGTTATGATCTAATGATTTTGATAGATTCTATCAATATTTTGGTATATATATATATATATATATATATATATATATATATATATATATATATATATATATATATATATATATATATATATATATAAAATAAAACTCCATATTAACCTCCACATAATGGAGTTGTACAAAGAATTAATATGACATTGATGAAGAAGGTTAGGAGTATGTTAAGTGGTGTTAGATTGGAACAAAGGTTTCAGGCTGAAGCTGTAACTACTAATTGATACCTAATCAATAAGTTTCCTACATAAAATATTGTTTATAAAATGCCTATGACAGTATGATCTGGTCAAAATAATTCATTAAGACATCTTAGAGTTTTTATTTATGAGGCATCTACACATGTGCCAAAGGAGAAGTAGACAAAGTTTGAGAATACAGATGTGAAATGTATCTTCATTGGCTATAGATATTGTGTGAAAGGATACAATATGTGGGATATAGTAGCATAGAAGTTAATATATTATATAAGTGTTATTTTTTTAGAAAACAAACATTCTTCTATTACACTACATCTAGAGAAAAAAAAAGAAAAATGTGATTCAACTTCCTCCTATACCTGAGAAAGTTGAGTTGAGGCCATGATATAGAAAATAAGTTGAGGAGAGCTCATCAAGATTTGAATATTTTTAAGAGGATATAGATGAATAAAAACCTCTACCTCAACTTGTTTGAAGGTATGCAAGGCATAGAAAACCACCAAAAAGGTACTATCCTAATGATTGGAGATGTATATTTGCTTTGAGTACTAATATTGATGAACAAATATCTGTAGAAGAAGATTTGGGTATGAATGATGTAAAGTATTAGAAGGTTTATATGGAAGAATAAATGATATCTTTGAAAAATAATGATACATGGGATATTGTACCATTACCTAAAGGACGTAATCCCATTAGATGCAAATGAGTGTTCAAGAAAAAGATTGGTTTAGATGGGAACATTGAAAAGTACAAAGCTCAGTTAGTTACCAAATGATACTCTCAGCTCGAGGGTGTTGAAAATGGAGAGATATTTTATCGTATTTAAAAAATGACATCCATTAGATTCTTACATTATATTGTAGCAACTTATGATTTAGAGATCGAGCAAATAAATGTGAAGGATACTTTCCTTCATGGTGATTTGAAGGAGGAAATTTATATGACATAGCCAGAGAACTACATGGTGAAAGCTAAAATAAATTTGGTTTTCAAGATGAATAAATATTTTTATGGTCTCAAACAGAGTCTTAGGATGTGGTATCAGAAATTTGATACATATGTATTGAGTTTTGGGTTTGAGCGGTCTAAATATGATCATTGTGTTTGTTATAAAACTGATGGTGATCATTTGTTGGTTATTACCTTATACGTTGATGATATCTTGTTTGTTGGCAATGGTAATATTTTGATTTTAAATCTTAAATATCAACTCTCATCAAAATCTTTAAATATCCTGGTGCCATAAGCCCCATTCTTGGGATGAAGATTAGAAGAGAGAGATAGAATATAAAGCTATGTCTTGGTCATAGTGAGTATGTGAATTCTATTTTGTATGGGTTTAAGTGCAAAATTGTAGACTATTGTGTATTCCTTTTTTAGTTGGAATAAGTTTATCTACTACAAAATATCCTACATCCCCATCATATATGGAAGATATGAGTAGAGTGTCGAACTAGAGTGCATTCAAAAGTCTAATATATGATATGGTTTGCACTAGACTAGACATTATCCAAATAGTGGGAGTTATTTCCCGTTATATGTCTAATCATGGTAGATTTCATTGGGATGTAGTTAAAAGGGTATTTATATATTTGTAGGGTAACTCAGAATATTCCTTATGTTATCATGGAAACATGATTAGAGACAAGAATCATCTTGACATTCTTGGTTATGTGGATTTAGATTGGGTAGGTGATGTTGATAGCAAAAGATCCACCAATGATTATGTGTTTACTTTGTTTGGTGTTGAAATAATTTAGATGAGTAAGTGATATGTTGTGGTTACTTTTTACACTATAGAGGTAGAGTATATGGTATCTATTCATGCCTATAAATAAGCCATTTGGCTTAAGAGATTGTGTTCATATATTGGGTTGAAATAGGGTGTAGTGACAGTTTATTGTGATAGTCAGAGTGTTATTTGCCTAGCAAAGAGCCCAACTTTTCATGCTAGGACCAAACATATTGATGCACAATATCATTTTATGAGAGACATAGTTGACGATGGCAAGGTGAAGCTGATAAAGGTAGAGACTTTGATGAATGTTTTTGATTCATTGACTAATCTTATGAGCACAAAGAAGTTTAGATGGTGTTCAAAGTCTATGGGCCTCTTGGCCCCTAGCTATTACATTCATGTTGGTATGGTTCCTCTAGGTCTTGAAAGGTATTTGACAAGTGGGATAATGTTAGGAATTGAGGTGTCTCAACCTTGACAAGTCAGGACACTATTCATCAGATAATATTCATAAACTACTATTTATAGTCACTATTCATGTGATGAAGTGGTAGTAATGAGTTAGCAATGACTGTATAGGTGATGTGGTAGGGTATGTAGGTGGTGATATAGGTTTTGATGTGGATTGTGATTAGTTAACATGGACTATGGTGTAATCTACATGATTTAAGTGCATGTGATTGGAAGTGGGGCATACCACTCCACTAAAGAGATAAGTTATTTTCTTTTTAGATGTACCTAAGTTTTCTTTAGGTGCAAAATGATAAAATAATGGATATGGGGTGAATTTATAAGTGGACTCATGATCTTGAGTGGAAAGAGAAGTCAAAAGTGCATGGGAGTCTCTTGGAGGCATGTAGATTCATAAGGGATAGTTCGAAACAAGTTACTATTCTAGTTTGGAGGTACATGTGAGAGTAGGGCATAGTTTTGGAGGCTTGTAAGAGTGAAGGATGATGTGTCATAAGTAAAGGATCAATTTTTGACTAAAGCACAAGTATACAAGCATGTTATTATTGATAAATAGTGGTGTCACTAAAGGGTGGTCAATTTTTTTCCTTTCCCATTAAGTTTCTTCATCATGTAATCTATTTTGTAATTTATATAATTAAAACCATTCTCCTTTGTAATTTCAAGAAGCATGAACCTTGTGTGAATCTTGTATGTGAGTAGCTAAGATTTTTAGAAGCTTGTAAGCTATAAATATGTGTAAAGGCACTGAAGCTTTATGGAACTAGTTTCTCTCATGTGTAATATACTGGTGATTCTTTTGGAAGGTTGCTCTACAAGTGTATTGTGTAATATGTTGATTTGAATATTACATTAGGTGGATTTGGAGTGTGGTGTTTTTCTCCCAAAAGGATTTTACCTAGAAAAATTATTGCTTATGGTATTCTATTAATTTTATTTGTATGTGTTTTATTATCATTCTATTACAAGTTCAAACTATTTGCATATTCTTCTCTCTTGGTTAGTGTAAGGAATTGTTTCCATGATCTCATAGTCCTTTCATTTGTTGTAAGAATCAAATTTGAATAGTAGAGTACCTTCCTATGTAATTAAAATTCTTCAAACAATCATACATTATAATTTTTCATAGATTAGTGTCAAATCCAAGTTCTAGTTATTATAACAGACCTAATGGGGTAGTGAATGTTTTCCCCATCTATGAATATAGAAGTCAATTTCTATTTTTCCTCTACAAACTAGCACAAGTAGTAGTATGTCCCCTCATCCTTATCCTCATCTACAATAACTACATAAACATGCCTTGCATTGTAAAATAGAACATGACTTAAAAACATGATCTACTAATATATTTACCAAATTAATTACATCAAACACATGTCCAATATAATATGGTACATGGTTTCACTACATCGGACACATGGTAAAAGTCATGTGATGATGTTAGTTTTGTAATTTTTAATGATGGTGGAACTTGATAAGTGTTAATTAGAACTAGAGGCCTAGAACTCCATTCATCCATCCATTCTTGTGACTCGCACTCATTCCAAAAAAAGTCAATGCATGCAGAATAAAAACACACCATGTGCCTTGTATGAACCATCTAAGAACTTAAATTTGAGTTAAGAAATGAGTGTAACTCGCTAAATCCTATTAATGTCATACAATATTGATATATTACCAATTATTCATCATCTATGAGCCAAAAATATCTACAAATAGTCAAATTTTATTGAGAACCATGGCCCATATATTCATTACATAATTCAAATATGTTCTTTGCATTTGACAAATCAGTATATTCTTCAAACTTCAACTCCTCTCTTAGAAAATATCTTTTGACAAATGCTCCTACACCATCATGCTCCCCTTTTCCATGGATTATTTTAGTGACACTACAAAAATGTTGTACACCAATTCTCACATGTATCTTGCTCAACCAGTATAACATCCATGCATTCCCAAATTGTGATGTGTAGTTATCTAACCAAATATAATGTTGATTGAAAGTAATGTTCCTTTCACTCAACTTTCCATAAAACAAATGAAAACAACCTTAAACATACTATGAATAATGATTCAGATCATTAGTGACATAAAAAATTTACTCACTAAATTTTGATCATTATTTGTACTATCAGGTGAATGCACACATACTATATGCACAAAAATTGAAACCTATACTGAATTATAATATTATGACTAAAACTCTTTTTGTGGTTACAATGTGTAATTCTATGAAAAGTCAACTGTTGACAAAATAGTACCAATCAATAATGTGTCCTTATTTAACTTGAATTGTTATTCTAGCCATTGAGCTATATGTGTGTTCCTTTCATCCTCATATATAATTTCATCCTTGAATTTGTCCATAAATATGGAAACAATATTTGTCCTATAACAAGATTGTACCTTTTATATTCCTTAACCTCTTTCATTTGATATACCACATAGTTATATTTACTATAACCAACCAATTCTTATCCAATTCTATGTGTAATCTCCTCATGGGTACAAGCTTTCAATTTTGGAAATCCACCACAAATGTTGAAACTTCCATCTAAACATGCACCATTATAAAATAATTGACCATCTAGTCTTTCACAAAAAAACTGTTGGCATGAATACTCTTGATAATTTTGGTGGGGCTTCCATTCCACACTCCTACAAAAATGTTTTTAGTATGAAAAGTACAATGAACATGATGAAAAATATCATAATGCATAGAAAATTGCACATGTTGCCTATAATAACAAGTAGTGCATGTGTGATTTATTTTCACATAGAAGGGTTTTTCCATTTCAAAATACCTTTGACTAATATAAATATGTGGATATTTTTCAACATATTTAGAGTACAAATATGTTTGATTCATATCCAAAAATTGTTTAGAATGTGGTTGATGGTTACAAAAATCAACTCTTATTTTTACTATATATATAATATTAGGTGATACCATTATGTTATATTTCCAAAATTATACAATTAAATATTTTAAGGCATCATCTATAGCCTTGTATTTCTGTGGGAGTCTACTAGAGAACACCCAAAAGTTATTATTACCATCAACATCAAGTCTTGTACATCTCCCAATTGATTTCATTAGTGTTTTTCTATTTATGTGCAAAGCTTGGCTTGTTTTTATAATCAATTGTTCATTCTTTGTTTTACCACTTACCAAAGAAGTTGTAATATCATGTCGGGTAGTGTTACCATCTTTGGTGCATTTCTTAAACCTACTTGATAGTATGCATTATGAAAATTTTCAATAATTACCTTGTTCACATGATCAATATTAGATGTTCTTAGTCCTAAGGTGTTCATTTTAGGTATCATCTTTTTTACTTTCATCAATATAACAAATAATTGGAATATTTGAGTTTCATTTAAATCTTTAAAGTGTTAGTCCCAATTTTTTTCAGCTTTTCATCTAATATGGAGCTCAGACATTTTTTAGGCATTGGTTTCAAAATGGATTCATCAATTTAAATTAAATACATTGGTTTTATTCTATAAATACTAAGAGGTGTTCTTAATGTTATATTTTATTGATTTGTGTTTCCATATAATTTTATTCAATAGTAGGTTCTTCATTCAACATTGTTCCCATATTGTCTTCTTCATTGTAACTTTTTCCATTAGGTGTTTACATATTAGTTTCATCATTAGTAGTTTATCCAATGCATGTTCCCATGAAATTCACATCATCATGAATACTATCATCATCATAAAAATTAAAAATATTAAAATTTGAATGTGGACTTGCATTATAATTGGGTTAATATCATAAGTGACAATTGGACTTTCATAGTTTGGTATAGTATCATTGATCATTTCATCATTATTTGTGATAATAAATTAATTAGGGATAATAGACTTACCTAAAAGAAGTTTTTTCATTCATTTCCTTTGTTTTTCTCTCACCACTTATAATTCATTCAACATTTTATGTTTTGACTTCTTCTTCCTACTACTACAAAAGACATCACCCATGATTGCACAAAGTTTTCAACTTTTGAGGGTGGGGAAAATAATCCTATTATTCTAAAATAAATAAAAATAGTCCTATGTACTCTTTAGTAAACTATGTGAGTAGAGAATTATTTATGTTTTTGAGGATGTGGACAACATTCTAATCATTTGCAATCAGACCTTATAGCGTATAGAACATAACAAATCAAGGGAAAACTCTCTCAAAGTAAAAAAAATGACTATTGGTGTTTCTTATTATTAATGAAATAACCACATACATAGTTATAATACATACACATTCTAATCATGAACATAGTAATAACATATATGTGGTATAACTATGTACGCAGTAATACCATGTACATGATATTTAGTGTATGCAAAATACCTTAAGCCATAAACTCTAAACATTATACATTAATCTGTAAGCCCTATACCCTATAACCTATACCCTATACCGTAAAACCTAAGCCTTAAATCTTATATCCTAAGCCCTATACCATATATCCTAAACCTTAAACCCTAATCCCTAATTCTTATGTACCTTATACCATAAACCATATACCTTAAAATATAACCCTAAATACTAAGCCCTATAGACCCTAAACTATAAATTATAGATTATTCAATATCTAAACCAATCATTTGAGACGTAATTAACATCATTTAGACTAAGAATTTGGTTCAAAGGGATCAATTTGGCACAAATCACACCATTAATTTCCCTAATTAACTAATTTTCTCAATATTTTATTAGGAATTAAAAACTTTTAAACTAAATTTAATATAACCATAAATCAGATCTAAATTATGCAATAGCATGCATCACAAAAACATTCCTCAAATCACAGTTATTATAAAAGCATAAATGGAGAGAACAAGATCAAAACACACATAACACAGATCTATCATGGTTTACCCAATGTGGGCTACATCCACCAAGAAAGTCCTCAAATAAAATTGTAATCTCAAAAAAAAAATATTACAATGAAGTCTCATAGAGATAGAAAAATCTCTTATAGAAAATGCTACACAAATAAATGTTACACTTTCACTTGCACCTACACAATACTATATCTCACAAGCTGCTATACCACACCCTACAATTAACACTTTCACTTTGTAAAATTTTGCACTTTGACTCTGATCCTCAAAGATACACGTTGTAAATAAACCATCAACCTCTAAAGGCCACACCACACCCGTATATATAGTAAATGAAGGAAAATTCACAAAAAGAGGATAAATTTCACCATAATTTTCCAAGATAAACATCATCCACTAAGGACACCTCAGTTCCACCTCATCAAGCTCATCTAAAAGCCCATCCAAGAAGGAATGCGTCAAGATAGATTCTCCACCTTTTAAGGTACATTTTCCAACAACATGTGATCATAACCAACTCCTTAAAACAAGGAACACATCCCCTTTTCCATTGAACAACCAACTCCCTCAGATCAAGTAAGTCAACATGGAAAATAGGCATCTAACAACCACCTCCATAAAACATGGAAACATAAAAATTAGATAAAACAAGGAATATTCCACTCACATGTGGAGCAAGGTTCCACAAAAGGTGGAGTAGGGAAAACTATGATCCCCACATTTGTGGAGCTCTCTAGGCCCCTAAAATACACTCTTAGGGTCATGTGATAGCACTGAAGGGCTCCACACTTAACAACATCCCACTTGGAGACTGTTTTTCTTGAACAAAATGTATCACTACTCCATGACCACTAAGGCCAACCAAATCTGAACATAGTCTCAACTTGTCCAATGTGACCACCTTGGTCATCATATCTACAAGATTTTGTCTAGTATGAATCTTCTCTAGCTTCACCAAGTTCTCCTAAAAACCTATCCTAATGAAGTGATAATGTAACTAAATGTGTTTCATCTTTGAGTGGAAAGTGGGGTTCTTTGCCAAATGAATAACACTCTAACTATCACTGTGTAGTCTCCCAACTTCCTTCTCATGCCCCAACTCTTGAAATAAATCCTATAACCAAATCATCTCCTTGTTAACCTCTATGGTAACAACATACTTTGCCTCTATGGTTCACAAAGTCACAACCTTGTATATCCTATAAATCCAACTAACCATTGTATATCCAATAGTAAATATATAACCTATCATACTTCTCCTACTATCAATATCCCCCACCATATCTGAGTCCACATAACCATGCAAAGTGGCATCTGATCCACCATAACATAATTCAAAATACATGGTTCCTCTCAAATATTGAAGAATCTATTTCACTACTTGTCAATGCTCATAACCAAGATCACTCATATACCTACTCACAACTCCCACTACTTAGGTAATATCTGGCCTAGTACAAACCATGGCATACATCAAGCTACTAATTGCCAATGAGTAAGGTAACTTAGACAGCTTAAGCTTTTAAGCTTCCATCTTGGGACACTATTACTTTGATAATGTAAAGTAGCCTACCAAAGGAGTACCAATAGATTTAACTTCCAACTTGATAAACCTTTCCAATACTTTCTTCACATACTCTGATTGGAATAAGATCAACTTCCTCTCCTTCCTCTCACGAGAAATCCTCATATGAAAGATTTGCTTTGTAACAACCAAATCCTTCATATAAAAAGAGTCACTAAGTTGTTTCTTGAGTATATGAATATGTTGCATGTTCTTTCATACAACTAACATGTCATCGACGTACAAGTATAATATAATAAAGGAACCATCATCAAAATATTTTATGTACACAAAATGGTCAAAATGACATCTTTGATATTCTTATTCTAACATAAAATAATCAAATTTATTATACCATTGTCATGGCACTTGTTTTAGGCCATACAAGCTCTTCTTTAGTCTACACACATAGTTCTCCTTCCCTTTGACCTCATATCCATGTGGTTGCTTCATATATAACTCTTCATCCAAATCACCATGAAGAAAAGCAATTTTTACATCTAACTATTCTAAGTGAAAATCCTCAACTGTAACTAAACCAAGAACAATCCTAATAGAATTAATTTTTACAATAGGAGAGAAAATCTCATCAAAATTAATACCTAATTTTTGTGTAAACCCCTTGACCACCATCCTAACCTTATACCTTTTTCTCCCTTCATCCTTTTCTTTTATCTTAAAGATCCACTTGTTTGGCAATGCCCTCTTATCCTTGGGCAGCCTTACCAAATCCCATGTTTGGTTCTCCATGAGAGATCTATGTTCCTCATCCATGGCTTTCTCCCACTTCAACTTGGCATCTACCTGCATTGCTTCCTCATAGCACTCTAGTTCTCCATTTTCAGTAAATAATAAATAATTCAAAGAAGGAGAAAAATGTTCAAGTGTTCTTTTTACCCTAAAATATATTCTTACCATAGGAGTTTTGGGTCCTTGTATAGAAGGTTCTTAAACTGATTCATTAGATACTTTTACATATGCAATATCATTTAATAGTATGTACTCTTTCAATTCCTATTCTTGTTCCTACAACTAATCCTTATACATGAATTTTTCATTAAAGATTACATCTCTAGACTAAAATATTTTCTTATCTTTAATGATTTATAAATGGAAACCAAAGTCATCCTCACCATAACCAACAAATGTGCATTTCTCTGATTTAGCCTTTAACTTGGTCCTATCCTCTTTCTTAATGAGAGAAAAAGACTCACATCCAAAGAATCTAAGAAAATAATAATCAACATTCTTACTAGACCATGCTTATTCATGAATGCCTCCATCCAAAGGCATAGAAGGTCCTTTGTTAATCAAATATACTATCATGCTAATTGCTTCTGCTTAAATTTATAAAGGTAACCCTGGATGTAACCTCATGCTCCTAGCATGTTCCATTATTGTTTTGTTTATCCTTTTAGATACCCCATTCTACTGTGGAGTTCCTAAAACCATCCTTTGCCTATGGATTCCATTTTTATAAAAATAATCAAAGAAAGCATTACTATAATACTCAACTCCATTATCTGATTTGAGACATTTCAATTTGAGACCTATTTCATTCTCAACCAAGGATTTCCACTTATTAAAAGTGTCAAATACATCAGATTTATTTTTAATACAATAAACCCAAACTTTCCTAGTTGCATCATCAATAAAGGTAACATAATAATTGGATCCACCAATAGAAGATACCTGAGTTGTTCCTCATACATATGAATGTACCAACTCTAGCTTGTGATCTCTCTTTGAGGGTCCAACCTTCAGGAACTTAACCTACTTTTGTTTCCCATACAAAAGATTCTCACAAAAGTTTAGATCTAGATATTTTAGTCCAGGTAACTTATCTTTTAATATCTCCATACTCTTATGGCTCATATGACCAAGCCTATAGTGTCATATAGTTGCATCTCCATATGCAGTAACTAAATCACAAGAATCAACACTACTCATCAAATATAAATATAAACTTTCTTACCTCTCAAGATCACAAGAGTACCTTTGGTAATTTTCAAAGAATCTATAATAAATATTATCAAACATCCCTCACTACCTAATTGCCCCACTGAAACCAAATTCCATCTCAACATAGGCACGTGTCTGACATTATTAAGTAGCCATGTGTTCCCATTCTTCATCTTAACTTGAACTCAACCTTTTGTACTATCTCACATGGTTAAACATCACCAAGATAAACATGTCCTAAATTCTCTTGAACATGATCAGTAAAATAATGCCTATGTAGGGTGTCATGAAAAGAAGCCCTTGAATTAATACCCAAGACTTAAAAGAAATATCTATAGAAAGAATTAAGGCATCCTGACATGATTTTCCTGATGTCACTTTTACCTCATTCATTTCCTCATTGTTGTAATTCTTATCTTGAAGTGACCACCAATCCTTCTTTGAGTGTCTAGTCTTTCCATAATGTCAGTGTATCATCTTGGATCTATATCTAGGCTTAGATCTACCCTTTGAATTTCCATGATTGCCTTTGCTCTTATCCTTTTGCCTGCCTCTAGTATCAATAGACAAAGTATTACATTAATATGATTCACCATTTATTTTCTTTCACATCTCTTCACTAATAATCACACCTACAACATCCTCAAAATTCAAGCTTCCCTTGGCAAGGACTGCATTACTCACAACCATAACCAAACTATCTCAACTATCAAGCAAAGAACATAATATTAGCAAAGCTCTAACTTCATCATAAAACTTAATTACAACATAAGTGAGCATACTTAAAATCATATTAAAATCACTAAGATGATTAGTAATTGAACCATTTTTAGACATTTTCATGTTAAACAACATTTTCATAAGAAATTTTTTATCAAAAGTAGAGGGTTTCTCATATAACTTTCCAAGTTTATCCATGAGATCTTTTATGGTTTTCTCATCATAAATATTAAATGTAATAGAAGATTCAAGGAATAACCATATGTCTCCCAATGCTTTCCTGTCATGTAATGACCAATCCACATCACTCATACTTACAGATTGTTTAGCTTTCCCCTCCAAAGGGAGATGAAGCTCCTTCTAATATAGGTAATCTTCCATTTTCATTTCACACAAACCAAAATGCTTACCATAAAACTTATCCACCTAGAATCTAATCTCTTCTCCCATAGCTCACATTCAAGCTAATAGCC
The DNA here is from genome assembly GCA_037957365.1 of Torreya grandis. NCBI lineage: Eukaryota > Viridiplantae > Streptophyta > Pinopsida > Cupressales > Taxaceae > Torreya > Torreya grandis. The sequence continues at coordinate 527,926 of JARHVA010001644.1, forward strand.
TTCCCATGATTTACCAATTTAGCAAAACGCATAACCAATGGCTCTGATACTAGTTGGTAGGAATTAATAACTTTTAAACCATATTTAATATGACCATAATTTAGATCTAAATTATGTAATAGCATACATCATAAAAAAATTTATCAAATCATAGTTATTATTAAAACATAAATGGAGATAACAAGATAAAAACATACATAACATAGATCTACTGTGGCTCACCTAATGTGGGATACATCCTCCAAGAAAGTCCTCAAATAAAAATGTAATCTAAAAACAAGATTACAATGAACTCTCATAGAGATAGAAAAATCTCTTGTAAAAAATGTTACACAAATAAATATTGGACTTTTACCTGTACATACACAATATTGTATCTCACAAGCTATTATACCACACCCTGTAATAAACACCTACACTTTGCAAAAACATTTACACTTTGACTGTGATCCTCAAATCCACACCCTAAAAATAAACCATCAACCTCTAAAGGCCACACCAGACTTGTATATATATAAAATGAAAGAAAATCCACAAAAGGAGGAGAAATTGTGCCATGCTTATCCAAGATAATCATCATCCACTAAGGACACCTCAATTCCACATTATCAAGCTCATCCAAAATCCCATCCAAGAAGGAACATGCCAAGATAGAGTCTCCACCTTTTAAGGCACATTTTCCAACAACATGTGATCATAACCAACTCCTTAAAATAAGGAAGGAATCCCCTTTTATATTGAAAAATTGACTCCCTCATATCAAGGAAGTCAACATGGAAAATAAGCATTTAACAAGCAACTCCATAAAACATGAACACATAGAAATTAGATTAAAAAAATACCCTTTTGTGGAGCCGGGTTTCACAAAAGGTGGAGTAGGGAAAATTACACCCCCCACATTTGTGGAGCTCTTTAGGCCCCTAAAATACAATCCTAAGGTCATGTGATATCCCCAAAGTGTTCCACCCTCAATAAAACTATAAATTGTAAATTATTCAAAATCTAAACCAATCATTTGAGACCCAATTAACATCATTTAGACTAAGAATTTGGTTCAAAGGTCTCAATTTGGCACAAATCACACCATTAATTGCCCTAAATTACTAATTTGCTTAATATGTGATGACATGGGGGCTTATGAAACCCCAAAACACATTGTATGTTCATAAATAGGTTTAAGTAACTCAAATTATCCTCAATTACCTTTGTGATTGGAAAATATACCTTAAATTAAAAACCTTAAGCCCTAAACTCTAAGTGCTTTAAACCCTAAGCCCTAGTACATCCTATACCTTATATACTTATATATACACTTTAAACCCTAATGATTTAGTTGTGCAATTAACATCCTTTATGTAGACACCTAAAACTAGCCATCGATAACCTCCAACTAGGCTTTTAACCAATTTCCACTAAAGTGCACAATTTGGCTTAAAAACACTAAAATGCATTAAATGAGTTGAAATTGATATATTCAAATGCCTATTTTGACTATAGTATCATTAAATAGGGAAATACAATTTATGGGCCAACTAACTTTGATCAGATCATTTTGAGTAAAAATGCCAACTTTACACCTAGGTGCTCTGAATTACTCTTTTCTATCAAATTTCTTATATGAGATGTGTGTCTTTGATATTTTTTGTTGGCAAAATCCTAAATGGGAATACAGTTCCAACATCTCTAACATTGAATTCCAATTCTAATCCAATTGAATTTTCGACCAATAATAAGACATTTTGATCAATTTGAGTAATTTGTGCACAAAGTGCTTAATCATGATTAAGAGATAATAAAACCAAATTAGAGCCTAATTCAGAATTCCATGGAAAATTTTTGAATACTTGTTTTTAAAAATGAATATTGAATAATTGCATCATCAGGTGACCTCATTTCTTGGGAAGACATCCCTAGGCCATAAATGCTACAAATATCAAGATTATGGGTCTCCCATGCCTCATTAAGACCATCCATGCCTATTCAATACCCCTCTATCCCAAATATTAATAGGGATATTTGTAGAATTACTTTCATATTTAGATTTATTTATGGCCACACATCTCAATCTTGAGATGGAGGGTCATGGTTGATCCTCAAACCATTCTAAAAATCTATAAATATGAGGCCTTTCCTATTGATTTTTAAGCTTAATTTGTGGAAAGTTATCATGTCAAATTGATTTAAAAAGCTCTCACATGCCAAATTTATAATGCTAAATTGATTCCAAAGCTTCATGAAAATTAATTTTATAAATTCCAAATATTGAGCGAAGCCAAGCCAAAGCTACAAGGTGCCAAAGAAAAGAGGAGATAGCCAAACTTTCTTTGATGAAGACTTTATGAGCACAAGCCAGGCAAGCCACTACTAAAAACTAATTTGGAGCATTCAAGGCAGGTGAAATATTTGTTCTCTTTCATGTTTTAGTTGTGTTTTCTATCTAGTATTGTTAACTAAGCTCAACCAAGTAACTAGGCCTAAATATGTATGTTAGATAGTGTGTTGGTTTTTCAATTTTATTTCATTTTTTCACTAGCAAGATACTAACACCGCTCTTGAGTCAAATCCCTAGTTCACACAATGGCACGCCAAAATAGTTACTAAAATAGATATAACTTCTAAAATATAAAGTATTTTTTGAATTTTTTAGAGAATTTCACTGACATATTTAGATATATGCATACAAAAATTTAGAAAAAAATATTAAGTAAATAAACAGTTATAACTTATTTATTGGCCATTTTTACTCAAAGCAAAAACAACAAAAAAAAAGAATCAAAACTATGAAACACAAAAAAGTTTGTGGATTGCGATCTCATAAAGATCATCCCACTGGGTGTGCCATTATGTGAACTAGGAATTTTACTCAAGAGAAGTGTTAGTATCTTAGTGACAAAATGAAATCAAATTGAAAAATAAACACACTAGCTAACATACATCTCTAGGCCTAGTTACTTTGTTGAGCTTAGTTAGCAATACTAGAATGGAAACACAACTAAATCATGAAACAGAAAAAATATTTCACCTCCCTTAAATTCTCCAAATTATCTTGTAGTAGTGGCTTTATTATCTTTTTCTCATGAAGTCTTCATCAAAGGAGGCTTGGCTATCTCCTCTTATCCTTGGCACCTTGTGGTTTTGGATTGGCTTGGCTCAATATTTAGACATTATAACACTAATTTGCATGAAGCTTTGGAATCAATTTATCATTATAACTTTGTTATGTGAGATCTTTTAGAATCAATTTGACATGTTAACTTTGCACAAATTAAGCTTAAAATTTAATAGGTAAGGCCTCCTATTTATAGATTTTTAGAATAGTTTGAGGATGAACCATGACCGTCCATCTCAAGATTGAGATGTATGGCCATGAATAAATTGAAATATGAAATTATTATACAAATATCCCCATTAATATTTGTGATATAGGGGTATTTATTAGGCATGGAGGGTTTTAATGAGGCATGGGAGACCCATAATCCTGATATTTATGGCACTTATGGCCTACAGATGTGTTTCTAAGAAATGAGGTCACCTAATGATGCAATTATTCAATATTCATTTTTTAAAACAAGTATTCAACAATTTTATATGAAATTATTAATTAGGCTCTAATTTGGTTTTATTAGATCTTAATCATGATTTAGCACTTTGTGCATAAATTACTCAAATTGATCAGAATGCTTTGTTATTGGTCCAAAATTTGACTAGATTGGAATTGGAAGTCAATGTTAGATGCATTGGAATCATATTCCCATTTAATATGTTACCAACACAAAATATCAAAGACATGCATCTTGAATAATAAATTTGATACAAAAGAGCGATCCAGAGCACCTAGGTACAAAATTGGCATTTTGACTCAAAATGATCTGATTAAAGTTAGCTGGTCCATAAATTACATTACCCCATTTACTGATACTCTAGTCAAAATCGGAACTTAAATATATTAATTTAAACTCATTTAATGCATTTTAGTGTTTTTAAGCTAAATTGTGCACTTTGGTGGAAATTGGTCAAAAGCCTAGTTGGAGGTTATTGGTGGCCAGTTTTAGGTGTCTACAATTTGGCCCTATTTGGAAAGATGTTGCAAACCATAGGCAAAACAATATATTCTCAAATAATGATAAAAGGTTTGTATGACAAAAAGAAGATGATGGTTGAAGAACAAAGCTCCAAATGGTGTTTGGGAAGCCTAGGATGGTGTTTTTAAGTTTTTCTTTAGATTTGTACTAACATTATCTAATCTAACGCATTTGCTTTCTTGAGATTTTGTCTTCAGGTTGATAGATTTTGCCCTTCAAGGTTACCTCATTTGATAAATGTGCTTTAAGGCTAAACAAAGTGCTAACATTTTTATTGTAGGATCTACATGGAAAGTCATCTAAAAAAACTAAATCAATGTCTTTCACACTTCATTTGAGTGTTTTAAAATGAATTAAGAATTTTATTTGTGGTCTTAATGGAAAATTTAGATGCTAAAGTGAATGATTTTATAATTATGCTTTCAAAGTTACAACTTAAGACCAAGGGGTTAAAATAACACCACCACATCTTTTATTTGGGTTCTAAAATTGAACACACTTGTCAATTCTTATTTTCAATAGTTGTTTAATTAAAACTTGTTTAGCAAAGAAAAGGTTTGTGCATGTATGTTCTTCCATTTATCCCCTTTAGCGAACCCTTAGAATCAAAAGCACCATCCTTATTGCAAAAAGCTTAGTCCAAGGCTTAGAAATAATGTCGTCTAAATCACTCTCCAAAAACTCATCAATTTTTGGGTGATAATGACCCTAAAGTCTTTCAATTAGTCTTATTTCATGAAAACTTGGCTTAGAGGGGGACTTCATTACCCCCCGTGAGTTAATTAGGGAAGCTTTGACCCAGGGTTTCATCTCTTTGCATTGACTTCATCCACTCCTTCTAAGTTGTACATAGGACATATCTGCATTTAAACATCACACTACACTAAATAAATAATAGGATGTAGTGGTTATAAAAAGAACTAGACCTTTTTATAACTAGCCAATGCCATAAAAACCCAATATTTATGATTTTCTTTTGTATTGTTTGACATGACATTCATTGTATAATTGATTCCCCTAAACATGTTCAAAATCTTGATAGTTTGGCCATTTTTGCTTGGTATGTTTTGAGACTAAAACTTGTTTATTTATTCATAAAGACATGAAAAAATAAATTTATTTATATCTCATTCTTTTTTCTAAAGAGACTTTGTGCTGGCTATTTTACACCACACTTGTTCCTTGAAATTTTTGCTAAACTTGTTTATTTCTGTGTCAACTTGAGTTGCAGAGGGTAGTGTTATGCTACCAAAATCATATCAAACCATTTTTTCTTTTGATTATTTGAAACATAACATAGATCACATCATTTTAGTATGCTTACACTGTTAGGCTTCTCAATTTGTTTCAAGACTAGTTTACCTTGTATCAAAAACTATTTTTTTTCAAACCATGTCATGTATACCATTTGGATCTTTGTCTTGTGCCATCATGCTATCCAATCTTGTCTATATTGTTTTGTTAAATCCTAGTTTTCAATGTTAAGTTTTCAATTAATATTATCAATTTTGGATTCAAACATTGATTTATTTTTGTTTAGGCCTCAATTCGTGGGGCTAATACATAGATCTTACTCTTTTGGGTTGAATAACTTTGGTTAATCAATTACATAAATTTGAAAATTATTGATGGTTTGTTTGTTCAAAACCTATCCTCATCATCATTTGTGTCTTTATTTGGGAGAGCACAACCTTTCTCCAAAATCCTTTTGCCTCATGCCTTATGCCAATTGATCATGTTTATGTTTGATTCCATGTGTCGAGTTTATGTCAAAGTTGTTTCTAAACTTTTTAGATTAAATCAAATCACATGATACATTTGTTTCAAGTCTATCTTTTGATGCCATTTAGCTAAAATTCCTATCATAGCCTATTTGAGCCTAGATTTTGACTCCACATTTAGACAAAAGACCTAGAAACTCTTTTGCCTTTCCTAGTTTAGACCTTATTTGGAACACTTTGACCTAGACATTTAGCATGCTAGTTTTTATTCAGATGCTTGACCTTTTATGTGTATGACATTTGACACTATACATTTGATGTTAGACTATTTTATGCCAAGTCTTAGAAAAAATCATTTTGGAGATATAGCTCCAGTTTTAGACCATATTGGAGATACAACTCCACTCCTTCGACTAAGTTAGGCCAAGTTTGAACCATTTGTCTTTTGGATAGTTTTTCAAAGTTTGTAGAACTCTAATACTTTTTATTTTAGAGCTTTCATCATTTATGTAGATATGTCTAGATATACTTATGGTGGAGTCACGTACAATATAAATTATGACATAATGGCCACACAAAATCCCACTAGGAACCCCTATAGAGAAATATTTTCTGAGTTTTATTATTCTCCTTACAATACTCCATATGGAAAACATAGTCAAAATCCACAAAATCCAAATCAAGACCTTGATTGGTATGAAGAGACTTATGAGGAGGAATTTAAAGACCCAACTATAGATAATTTTTTTTGGGATATGGATCCATACCCTCTTTGTAATAATTAGTATATGGAACATAGTCAAGAACCAGCTTATGAGCCAACTCAAGACTAGGATGATATGGTTTATGAGGAAGACTTGGATGTTTTGGATTGTGTAAGCAATAAAGTTCCATGATGTCATTTTTTTATTCAATCATCAACTACCCATAACCCTCCTTTGGATTATATGAGATATGAATCTTTAAAATAACCAAGGAATACCATTACCATTCCTAGACCTAGCCTTTTGGCTTGTGCAATCAACCAAGCTCCACAACACTCTTTTAGCATTCCAAGACCTAGTCTTTTGACTTATGCAAGCAATAAAGATCCCTACCACCCTATCATTACCATCTCAAGACTTTGTCCTTTAGATCATGAAAGAAATCATGCTCCTTGATGCCCTACCATTATCCAATCGTAGGCCATTCCTCCTCCATTACCAATCCCATCCAAACCTCAACTGATCCAATCATTCAAAGACCAATCTATGTTCAAAACTGGTATCTTCCAACTCATTAGAAACCAAGGCCAAGAGAACCAAGTAATCCAAGATGTTTTTTTGAATCAACCATTTGTGATAAGTCAATCTATTATTAAATTCCTATTGATCTTATAATAATTATCAGGGAATCTCACTCTAATGAGCCAGTCTTTATTGAGTCACTTCTTAATGATTGTAACCACCTTTGGGAAAATCATTACCTTGACTATATGATTATTTTTTAATAGTCTCTCCTTGATAATCTAGTCCTTGAGGAGTTGTCTCAACCTATTTCCCATTATGGAGGAGTCTCACTTTGAAAAACTAATCTTTGTGGAGCCCATTATGGCATCATAGGCCATTACTTATCCAATACAAAACATTCAAAAAGACATCATTGTAATAGAGTACCCATTAGATGAAGAATCAGAGTTATAGTTAGGTTTTATTCTTGGATCAACATTAGATTTAACATTAGAATTAGAATCAATGTCAGTCTCAACATCAAAATCAAAGTCCCTTGAGTTAGAATCAGATTCAAAATAAAAATATGTTTGTGGTTGTTACAACATTAGTTATGCATATCTCATAGATCAATTGGAATACATTTTTTATCCTTCTATAATTTTTGAGGATGAGTACTTTAGCATTGACACAAGTTCTCCTAGTATCTTTTACAAGGCTTGTGATGCCAACACCATTCTATTACCATTCCACATGCCATTACCATCAACCAAGATAGCCATATTATTGACATTATATCTCCCATAAGTATCGATTGGGATCGATAGAACCACACTTTATTGAACTACATCTATGGTAACATAGCAGTTGAAGAAGAGTAAGGAGGCCAAGACTACATTCATGTAGCAGAAGAACACTCTCGTGGTGAAACCTTTTCAGAGGTGTTGGGATACACTCAAAGTTCCAACTCAGCATCTTCGAGTGAATATTTTTTGGAAACAATAAAATCAAATCAAATTTAAAATCCAATGTTCATTATTGAAAAATTCTTAGAGGTGCTATGAAACAATCAAAATAACTTCATTGGTGAAAACCTCATTCAGGCACCAATAGCTAAGCACAAAAGTTCTTCACTGCTTGATGAAGACAAAATCAAAGATCAAATCAAAATAGCTTTCTATCTATAGCCTAATTAGATGGTAGCTAATCTGAGTCCCAAAGAAAAAAAATATGATGGTCCTATCAAGATAACAAATCTTTGGCCCCACCACAACCAAATTTGTGTTGAATCTAGCATCAAAAACATTATGTGTGACTAAACATCATGATCTTCATTTGTTTCCCAACCATTCCACATTCCATCATCATCTGCCATTCCATTTCACAATCAAACCTACCATCTATTATTGTCCTTATTTACCATCCATGGCCACACTTTTCTTTGTAGAGGCTACATAGATACCTTGTATCGACATTTGAAGGAATAATAATCAATGACCAATAAATATCACAAAAGCATTCTCAACATCCAAATCTATAGGTAGTTATTGATGGAACAGTTGTTTAGATGAGCTGTGGGATAAAAATTAACATGATCAAGTATTCTATCTATATCATTTGTTGATTAGGATGTACATCTCCCCATCAGGAGTAATAATAGAATCAAAAACCAAACCCAGGCCAAAAACATGTACCATACCATTTCCTTGCCATGCCATTGCCATTGTTACATATCCTTTTTCCATTCTCACATATATTTCCATTTACCCCATCACTTAGGGGAATACCTCTTACCATTTTTATCTAACCTATCAAAAACCATCATTAACCTTAGCAAAACCATGCCATCTAACCATTCCATTCCTATCTAGACCAAAGCCTATTTTTAGTCATCCTACCCAATCTTATTTTGATCTTGGTTCCTTTGGTTCTTCTCACACTTTTTTTGAGAGGATTTTGATCAAATTTCAAAAATCAATCATATTCATGTTTACAATGATAGTCTATGAAAGTAGTGTGATAGTTGATCTAATAGGATATCTTTCTTTTTCCATCCTATATCAAGTTTGTTTATGTGAGACTAATAATAACTACCTATGGACAAATTAGTGTCTCACTAGTCTTGCTAATAATTATAACCACCTATGGGAAAATTAGTAGCATTGACCTATTTCATTGTATCCTAGTTATAACCACCTATGGGTAAACTAGGGGAAACACTTGTTTACCATGCATTGTCGCATCACCTTGCCATCACTATTTTCATTTGAATAGATATTTGCTAGATTTGAGAACTTGTTGGGACCTAATTGGTTTTTTGATACCTTTTATGTGGGTGAAATTACTATAAATTGAGGTCATTTCAGGGTTATATAGGTCATGCTTAATTCATGTTGAGGTCACCTCAGTTCCCTTTTCCATATGCTCTCACTATTTTGTGAGCAACCTAAGCCAAACGTTCTCATCATTTTGTGAGTAGGTATCTTGTCATTCTCTAATGAGTTAAGTTGCCTCAAAATTCCAAAAACATTTGTGAAATAGGTAAAAAAATAACAAAAACATTGACCACTTCTTTTCCTTAAGGATTCTAGGAACCCTTAAAAAGTTACAAGAAAACCACTTGTCACTTTGTTTCCCCATCCTTTTTGGCCTTTTCTCTCATGCACTCGATGTTTTAAAGACCATTCCTCTTCTTCTATCACATCTAATATATTTGTTTTCCTTAGTTATCATTTTCTTCCCATCACTTGGAAGAACTACATTTGGCCTAAAGTTTTTATTAGATATTACATCCATGGAACTATGTATGCAACATCCACTTGCCTAGCGATTATGGAGACAGCTTGACCACCCCCTTCCTTTTCTTCTATTCCCCCATTTTATTCATTTGTTAAGTTGTCATCTATTTTCTAGGGGAAATGTTCATAGGTTTTCTATTACGTTGTTTGTTTGTTTGTTTTTTCTTATATTTTTTTGTTTGTTTTCCTATTTGTTTGCTTTTAGCACTACTACCTTAATTCAGTTCATGTGTCTTCATTGGGTGATTCCTTACCCATACCTATACTTGAATCCATCCATATTCATATTTTTACATTATCATCATGGTTTATATCATTGGTGAATTGTGTTCTATTGAGTATTTGATTTTTAAAGTCAGTTCTCTTGCATATTTTGGCCAGGTCCTCATGATGTTATACTATGATGCCTATTGACACATGTTATAACAAAAATCAGATTCAAAAACATCTACAATCAATGGAGCCAAATAATTTTCTCCTTGGCACCTTGGAAAATATTTCCATCCCACCCTTGATTAAATCAACCCATTCACCATTCTAGTTATATCATTGTTAATAAGGATGAGCATCTCCTCATTAGTAGGTACAACTGAATCATTTTCTATTGATCAATCTCATTCCTCTATTCACCTCTTTCATCACTTTATGCCCACACATCTTTAATCTATATTTTTTGTTATATCCTTGAGTTATGCTTGTTAATCAGCCTCAACTGGGGCACCATCATCTTTAGCCAATCTAGGTCCTCTTATTGGTTACAACCACCTATAGGTAAATCATTATTTTGACTTTTGTTACTAATTATAACTACCTTTAGGCAAATCAATATCTTTTTTAACTCAATGCATGAAATAATTTTCTCATTTGGATTAATCTCAACCATGGGTTAATTCCACCTTTCTTCTTGTTTCTTTTTGAGAGGCCATCCATCAACAAATGTGATGGCCACTCCCTCAAGGGGGCATCATCTTAGGCTTCCCAAACACCATTTGGAGCTTTTTTCTTCAACCATCATCTTAATTTTGGCATACAAGCCTTTTCTCATTCTTTGAGAAGATATTACTTTTCTTATGATTTGTAACATCTTCCCAAATAGGGGTAAATTGTAGACACCTAAAACTAGCCACCGATAACCTCTAACTAGGCTTTTAACCAATTTCTACCAAAGTGTACAATTTCGTTTAACAATGTTAAAATGAATTAAATGAGTTAAAATTTATATATTTAAGTGATGATTTTATCTAGAGTATCACTAAATGGGGTAATGCAATTTATGGGCCTGCTAACTTTGATCAGACCATTTTGAGTCAAAATGCCAATTTTGCACCTAGATACTCTGGATTGTTCTTTTCTATCAAATTTATTGTACAAGATGTGTGTCTTTATTATTTATGTTGGAAACATCCTAAATGGGAATGCGATTTCAATGTATTTGACATTAACTTCCAGTTCTAATCCAATCAAATTTGGGACCAATAACAAGGCATTCTGATCAATTTGAATAATTTGTGCACAAAGTGCTTAATCATGATTAAGAGATAATAAAACCAAATTAGAGCCTAATTAATAATTCCATGACAATTTTTTGAATATTTGTTTTTAAAAATGAATATTGATTAACTATATCATCAAGTGACCTTGTTTCTTTGGAAGACATCCCTAGGCCATAAATACCATAAATATTAGGATTATAGGTCTCTCATACCTCATTAAGACCTTCCATGCCTATTCAATACCCCTCTATCCAAAATTAATGGGGATATTTGTAGAATTAATTTCATATTTGGATTTATTCATGGCCACACATCTCGATTTTGAGATGGGCGTTCATGGTTGATCCTCAAACCATTCCAAAAATCTATAAATCAGAGGCCTTGCTTATTGAATTTTAAGCTTAATTTGTGCAAAGTTATCATGTAAAATTGATTCCAAAAGCTCTCACATGCCAAATTTATAATTATAAATTGATTCCAAATCTTCATTCAAATTAGTGATATAATGTCCAAATATTGAGCCAAGCCAAGCCAAAGCCACAAGGTGCCAAGGAGAAGAGGAGATAGCCAAGTCTCCTTTGATGAAGACTTCATGAGCATTAGCTAAGAAATCCACTACTAAAAGCTAATTTGGATAATTCAATGGAGGTGAAAGATTTGTTCCCTTTCATGTTTTAGTTGTGTTTCCATTCTAGTATTGTTAACTAAGCTCAACCAAGTAATTAGGCCTAGAGATGTATGTTAGCTAGTGCGTTGGTTTTTAAATTTGATTTCATTTTGTCACTAACAAGATACTAACACCTTTCTTGAGTCAAATTTCTAGTTCACACTTTACATAAAAAATTAGGTTCACATTGATCAATTTGGCCCAAATCACATCAATCATTACCCTAATTGACCAATTTACTCAATCTATGGTGACTTAGGGGCCAATTGAACCCAAAATCACATTCTATAGTCATAAATAGGTTCAAGGAGCTTAAAATGGTCCTAATTTCCTTTAAAATTAGACCTTATTCACCATAAAACATTAACCCTATGCCGAAAAACACATTATGGTCATAAATAGGCTCAATTAGCTCAAATTATCCTCAATTGTCTTTGTGATTAGACTCTAAACCCTAAACCCTATCTTGCATATACCTAGAAATCTAATCCCTAAACCCTAAATTGTAAACCCTAAACCAAATGATTTAGTCATAAAATTAACATCCTTTACATTAACAATTAGGATCATATCTCTTAGTTTGGCCCAAATTGCATCACTCATTTCCCCAATTGACTATTTAATTGAATCTATGGTGATCTGGGGCCAATTGAGCCCAAAATCACATTTTATAGTCATAGATATGTTTAAGGAGATTAAATTGGTCTCAATTGCCTTTACAATTAGACCTTATTTACCCTAAAACATTAACCCTATCCCCAAAAACATATTGTGGTCATAATTAGGTTTAATCAGCTCAAATTATCCTCAATTACCTTTTCCATTAGACTCTAAACCCTAAACCCTATCTCCAACATACCTAAAATAGTAATACCTAAACATTAAACCCTAAACCAAATGATTTAGATATGTAATTAACATCTTTTATAATAACAATTAGGTTTAAAAGGATCAATTTATCACAAATTACATCACTCATTACCTTAATTGACTAATTTACTCAATCTGAGGTGATTTGGGGGCTAATTGAGCCCAAAATCACATTTTGTAGTCACAAATAGGTTCAAAGAGCTTAAATTGGTCTTAATTGACTTTATGATTAGACCTTATTCACCCTAAAACATTAACCTTATTCCCAAAAACACATTGTGGTCACAAATAGGTTCAATAAGCTTTAATTATCCTCAATTAACTTCATGATTGGACTTTAAACCCTAAACTGTATCTTGTATATACCTAAAAATTTAATACCTAAACCCTAAACCCTAAATTTTAAATCCTAAAATAAATGCTTTAGCCATGTAATCAACATCCTTTGTAATAATACTTAGGTTTACAAGGCTCAATTTGGCCCAAATCACATCACTCATTACCCCAATCGACTAAATTACTCAATTTATGGTGACCTAAGGGATAATTGAGCCAAAATCACATTTTATAGTCAAAAATAGGTTCAAGGAGATTAAATTGGTCTTAGTTCCTTTATGATTATACCTTATTCACCCTAAAACATTAACCCTATGCCTAAAAACACAATATGGTCACAAATAGGTTCAATCAGCTCAAATTATCCTCAATTACCTTTGTGATTGGGCTCTAATCCCTAAAACCTAAACTAAATGATTTAGCCATACAATTAACACCCTTTATAGTAAAAATTAATTTCACAGGTTTCAATTTTTCCCAAATCACATCACTCATTACCCCAATTGACTAATTTACTCAATTTGTGGTGACTTAGGGGTCAATTAAGCCCAAAATCACATTCTATAGTCACAAATAGGTTCAAAGAGCTTAAATTATCCTTAATCTCCTTTATGATTAGACCTTGTTCACCCTAAAACACTAACCCTATTTCCAAAAACACATTGTGGCCATAAATAGGTTTAATCAACTCAACTTGTCCTCAATTACCTTCGTAATTGGACTTAAAGCCATAAACCCTAAATCTCACATATGCCTAAAACTCTAATCCATAAATAATAAAACCTAAATTTAAAACCCTAAACAAAATGATTTGTCTATGTATTTAACATCCTTTATAATAATAATTAGGTTCACATGGCTCAATTTGGCCCAAATTGCATCACTCATTACCCCAATTGACAAATTCTGTCAATCTAGGGGTCAATTGAGCCAAATAAACTTCTATAGTCAACAATAGGCCTAAGGAGCTCAAATTAGCCCCAATTACCTTTGTGAATAGACACAATTCATCTTAAAACATAAACTTTATGCCAAAAACACATTGTGGTCATAAATCTAGGTTGAATAAGTGCAAATTATCCTCAATTACCTTCCTAATTAGACTCTAAGACCTAAACCCTATCTTGTATATGTCTAAAACTCTAATCCTTAAACCCTAATACCTAAATTATAAACCCTAAACCAAATTATTTATACACAATTAACATCATTTACATTAATTTTCAATTATTTTCATAGGGATGAATTTGGCTCAAATCACATCACTCATTGTCCCAATTGACTAATTTTATCAATCTAAGGTGACATAGGGGCTAATTGAGCCCAAAATCACATTATGCAATTAAAAATAAGTTTAAGGAGCTCAATTTTTCCCCAATTGACTTTTTTATTACACCTTATGTACCCTAAAACATAAATCATATGTCTTAATCACTAAAAATTTAAGCCCAAAATCCTGAACTATAAATTATAAACTCTTAAAACACTAAACAAGACATTTTATCCCCAATTAAAAACATTTTTTTTATGACCTATTATAGTTTTTATTGGACCTTATACCCTAAGACATAAACCCTATATACCCTAATCCCTAAGCCATAAGTTGGAAGTTTTGTGCATGTAGTAATTTTGTGTACGTGATTACTTACCATGATATTTTAGCACATGCCTTAAGGATCAAGAATGGATTGTATTCCCAAGATTCAGGCATGGAACTAAAACACACACAATCAAAAGCATGTTTTTTACAAATAATAACAAATTGTAACTTCACCCATTCTAGACACTATCCATTTTATAGAAAATTTCCTTGAAAATAGTACTTCAACATCAACTAAGTCTCCTCTTTCTAAAAGTATGACTTTATTTATATTTTATTGATTTAAGGTTGTTATTTATATTTATTGACAAATTATTTATTTTATATCTCTATATGACATTATTATTCATGTTCATCTTTGTTTATGTATCTTTTGATTCATTGATCCAAACTAGGGAAAAACATATGGTTACAAACTAGACATAATTCTATACACATTAAAAAAGATCTAATTTTTGATATTTTTTGAGGTAGTTAGGGGGGTTCATGGTTGGATATACATTTTTAATCATATTTCAGGGTATACTAACTTGTGAAATTAGTAAAAAAAAATCATTAATTAATTTTAAAAAAATATAGGTTGCAAACTAGATGATCTGACCTATCTTTATACCAAGGGGTTTAAATAAAAATAAAACTATGCTAAAAGAATGGTGGGGTGCAAAGACAACTATCTAGTATGATTTTTTAAAAAATAGTACCACATATTTGAATTTATGATGTTTGATCTACTTATACTTAACCATTTTTTAAAATGGTAGTTTAGAAACTAGACTCAAATAGCTACAATTCATCATGCTATGAATTCTTCAAATTGTGAGTGTAGATATCTCAAATAATTGAAACAAGTTGAGGTTTCATGTTTTCCAGGAAAAACATGTCCACTTAAGACCCCATTTTTCTTGGGGAAGATTAGAGCTACACAATAGAAAAAGAGCCAAACACTGGAAAATAAAATGAACATAATAATATTATGTTGTCTCACACACTATATTTCTTCTATATCAAAACCATATGAGAAATACAAATATATAAGAAAGTCATTCCTATAATTGGTGAGATCATATCTCCACCAATATCTCACTTAAATCTCCCTCAAACTAACAAACCCATTATATGCGGATATATTGTTACCAACAATATATTTGAGTAACTACCAAACTAAATGAAACTTTATTAATGTAATATCAATAATTAAATTATTTATAATTAATAATGTTAACATACTTCAACAATTTTAGCCCCATAATTCCTTATACTTACCCCATGAGAAGTAACAAAATGGGAAAAAATAAAGACTCTTTTTACAACTCTTCTTGTAATGATATAGAATGTATGCAATAAATTACTATTTCCCCCTATCATATAGAACAATCCCATAATAAACATACTAAGATCTCACTTTTTGACCTTTTTGAAATGGTTAATCAGTTATAAGGATATTATATGAGGCAATATGTAAAACCTAGGTATTAAGTGACATAAAATTGGCTTCCTTTGCAAATATTATGCAAGATCTCATCCATAATGCAAGCATTATTATCTTTGATTTTAAAAAAATTCCTTCAAAGGATAACATCAATCAAGACTTGCCTTTATCAATTAAAATTATTCACAACAAAGGAATCCAAAATGATCGCATATAATAGATATCAATGACATATAGTGTTGAAAAAAATCAAACAATGTTATTGATAAAATTTCACTTTTTGACTTATTACACAAGTCACCCCAATATAAGGGTATTATTTTGATAATGTTACCTATGACAACCTTACCAAGTAATGTAGAGCCACAATATGTGGCCTCTATATTAAACTCTATCAAATGGACCAAACATAACATCTCGCTTGAAAATAAGGGTTTTTTCACACCCACCTACCAATAAAAGTAGCTTCCTTTCATCTGTTCACATACTTGTTCATTAAAAAACAAATTAAAAGGTTAAAAAGCAACACATAACACCAAATAATACCATATCACAAAAATATAACTGATTCATGTCATCCAATGCACCTAAGAGAAAATTTACATGTTTACTTTAGTCTCTAGCTTCTCTACTTAAGAAGCATGTGAATTGTTATCTCATATCATTCATTCCTCCCATATAGGTTGATATGAGTCAACCTCTACCAAAAGGTTATACTAGTAATAAATATTATGACTATCACCAGGGCCCTTGGCATTCTAATAATTGATGTTATTCCTTGAAGCATAAAATCCAAAATCTTATTGATAACTAACACCTTAGATTTGATGATCTTACAAAATATTCAAGTCCACAACCTGATGATCACCACAATAAGAAAAAACCTTTGCAATATCATTCTCATAAATATCCATAAGTATAAATAGTATATGGTATATATCCAAAACATCCACAAAAAACACCTCAAGTTGAACAAATAAAAAAACATCCATGCCAACAAGATCTAACAATCACATTATTAATCGGTGGTGCTTACTTTTGGCATAACCATATTAATCCTACACAAACAAAAAACACTTGAAATGTAAGATGTTTTCAAAAACTTGGATTTGATATCAAATACTTAAAATATAAATGAGGTTGGAAAGAATCCTTGGGAAACATAATAATACCAATTCCTTGTGGTCCTAAAGTGATTCAAACAAGAGTTCAGGTTATGCCATAAAAATTTCAATATGTATTCATAGTAGGAGCCCTTTTGTTATACCATATTGAAGTGAAAATTGACCAAAATCAACAAGGTATACCCTTTTCTCATGAGGGAAAATAGATCCATATACCACATGATGGTAACTATACTTCTACTTGACTTATAAATCATGAGGAAGAACATGGCATACACCATTTTCACCTATACAACCATGTTCCAAACAATGCAACTAATCTAACCTAAGGATGAAAACATAGAATATACCATAAATATTTATAAAAATAAAATAACTCAAAAATACCAAAATAAATAGACATGTTCTTAGTTATATTATTTTTTACACATAGGTTGTTTTCTCTATGTTAGTATATGGAATATCATTCCTTTTGATATACACATGTTTTATGATTCATTTGAGTGTGATATAGTCATACCAAGATACATGATATATGCACATACAGATGTTGATATTTCCATCCACTCACATTTTAAGTACATTAAGGGTATCTACTTCTTTGATCATGATACACTTAGCTTATACTATTCTATGATCATTTTCAATTATCATGTTTGAACTTAAATACTTACACATGTCTCTATCCATGATTATACCTTTTACAACATACTTAATATACTATGTACTTAACATTATTTGCAAATACATATACTTAGAAACTAGTTATTGGAAATATTATCATTGATGTCAAAGGTCTATCATTATTGGTGACAAAATCCACATAGCATTTATTGTCTATATTTATTTTTAATGTTCATATTTTGGCTAAAGTGTGTTGATATTTATTTAATATTAACGAATATATTTTTGGTTGCATAAATTCAAAAGAGGGAAAGGAAACATTTTCCTATAAAGGGTCATCTTGAGGAATTCAAAAAGTCACCAAGTGAAGACAAAAGAGGAAGGGCACATTTTCTCATGAAAAGTCACCTTGAGGAATTTGAAAAGTCACCAAGATAAAGACAAAAGGGGAAATGATGCTTTTTCTCATGAAGGGTCACCATATGACATTTCAAATGAAAGGATTTGAAGGGTCATGCAAATGTTGCTCCATTTTCCATGGGGATTAAAGGGTCATAAAGAGTGAATGTCAAATGTCTTTTGGTAAGCTATAAAAGGAGGCTTGGGAAGCCATTTATAATATGCAAGAGTGTGCATGGTTTGTAATTGTTTTATATTAGAGAATAAGAGAGAATAGAAAGGGAGATAGTATATTTCTATCATTTGTTGAGAAATTAACATTGAGAGATAGTTGTGTTTTATACACAAGAGGGGTTGGTGCTCCTATGGGTTAGTGCTCACAAATCATTGATGCGTTGGTGCTCAGCAAAGGGGTTGGTGTTCCTGCAACTTGGTTTTTGTGAATTTTTTAATTTGAGTTGGTGTTCATTCATATACTTGAGATTGTTCTCCGTGGGTTTTTCCTGTATTGGGTTTCTACATAAAAATTTGGTCTCTCTCTCTCTCTCTCATGTGGTGCAAGTTATTATTTTAGTTTTATTGCATATCTTTTATATATGATTAAGTGGAATTTGATTAAGTGAAAGATTTATAAGATATATGATATACTGATTCACCCTCCCTCTCAGTATAACCGATGCTTAACAATTGGTATCAAAGTAGGTTCTTTTGGAAAGAGTTTAACAACTTGAAGGTAGATCAAGGAAAGCATGATGGCTGGATCACATGAAGGTTTTTATACAAATAAGGAACCTTTATTTGATGGGACAAATTATGATTTTTGAAGCATAAGGATGAGGACTTACTTGATGCCCCTTGGATTTGACAATTGGTAAGTAGTGACGGATGAATACAAAGAGCCATAGATGCTTATAACTACTCCCATGGAAAATAAGGCAAGTGAAAATAATTCTAAAGATTTAAATGTTATTTTATGTGGTTTATGTGAATTAAAATTTGTTAAAGTTATGCAATGCAAATCTATTCATGAGACTTGGGTAAAACTTGAGAAATTTTATAAAGGTGATGGAAAGGTTCAGCAAGCTAAGCTTTAGACCTTCAAAAGATAGTTTGAGAGTTTAAAGATGGAAGCTGAATAAAATATAACAAGTTATTTTTTGCGAGTTGATCAAATAGTTAATCAAATTCAATGTCTTGGAGAAATGTTAGAAGAGTCATTGGTGGTACAAAAGGTTTTAATATCTCTACCATTGAGATATGATGTAAAGGTATTGGTAATTAAGGAGATGAAGGATCTAGCCAAACTAAAGAGGGATGAACTACATGGTATTCTTATAGCATATGAGATGTGGATTGAATAAGACAAACCCTAAAATAGGGAAGCTAATTTCAAGACATCAAAGAAAGACAAGGCTAAGATTCAAGAATCAAATGACAACTCTAGTGATGAAGAAGGATGACAACAAAGCCCTATTCATCTACAAGCCTAAAAAGGGCATAGGTAAATATCAACAAAATTTGTCATTTAAAAGTTTTAAATATGGTAAGATTGGACATTTTACAGCTAAGTGCCCAGATAAGAATAATGGTGACAATGAAGAAGGAAAG
Source organism: Torreya grandis (assembly GCA_037957365.1). Lineage (NCBI taxonomy): Eukaryota > Viridiplantae > Streptophyta > Pinopsida > Cupressales > Taxaceae > Torreya > Torreya grandis. Next base: position 547,885 of record JARHVA010001644.1, read on the forward strand.
ACTACATACACGAAGAAATTCAAAGGTAAATACAAGAAGGGATTTGTGAAGAGTTTATATTCTAAAGATCCTAGCTCACTTGAAGATAGTGGAGTTAGTGACTTAGATGAAGAAGAGATTCTATTCATGACCATACATGAAGATGCCTTTGTAAGTAAAAGTATAGATGATCAAGAAGAATAACATGATGAAGCTGAGGTGAATCTATAAGGAGAACTCATTTGTGCCTTAGAATAATTAAAAGATTTTGAGAATAAGAATTGAAGATTGAAGCTCTAGATCAAGAAAAATGAAAAGAAGTCAAACGAAATAATTAAAGATCTACAATCACCCAAAAAGATTCAAGAAGATCTAATAGCTCAATTAAAAAAATTAAGTGAAGAATGTGAAAGGTATGTTGTTGAAATTGCCTCCTTAAAAGAAGATATTGAGAAAATAGATAAAACAGTCAGTGATAAAGCAACTAATGACTCAAAATTTGAGAATAACACTAACATATTGAATAAGATATTAGAAAGTCAATAATCAATATCAGATAAGACATGTATTAGATTTGAAAAGAAAAAGAGCAATCCTGAAGTCCTTACAAAAGAGAAAATAAAAAGAGAATAAATTAAGAATCCAGAGGATAGCTCAAACAAAGAAGGCTGAAAAGAATAGAGCTACAAAAGACAACTAGGTCAAAGATACACAAATCATAATAGGTTCTATTTTCATGGTTATTATTTTTATTGTAATGGTTATTGTCATAAGAAAATAGACTGTTAGAAAAGAGCTAATAATTTTAGAAACAAGGAGAAAGAAACTCATGTAAAGTCAAGCAGATGCCACATATGTTTTTGATCCTCTATTGGGATTTGATGAAGAGGCCATAGTATGTTACAAGTGCAATAATTCTGGACACATAGCTTGGCATTGTAGAAGCATGTTTGATTTAGTCAAGAAAGACCAAAGTTTAAAGGCTCCATTCATCAAGAAGAAAGTTTAGAAAGGTTCATGGTAGAAGAAACAATTTGAAAAGTCTAAGTTAGTCCAAATAACCTTACATGAAAAAAATTAAGAAAAGCCATGGTTCATTAATTCTGGATGTTTGAGGCACATGACAAGAGATAAGAGAAAGTTCATAACTCTAAAGAAGATCAATGGTGGCACAATGAAATTCAAAGACAATACCACTACTAGAATAGCCAAAAAAGGTACATTTAAGTTTGGATAATGGTAGAACTAAGACTAAAAATATTTTGTATGTATAAGGTCTTAAGCATAATCTATTGAGTGTAAGTCAAATGTGTGATTAGGGACACACATTAAAGTTTTATGCAGAAGGTTATGAAATTAGGAAAAAAGATTTAGATGTGTTGATTACAAATGTTTGGAGGACAAGCAATAATTTATACATGTTATCAGATATCAAAGGTCAAAGATGTTGTTTGATTCAAGTTGTGGAAAGTTATTTGTGGCACAAGAGAATGGGATGCATAAATTTTGATAATTTTGTCAACATTAGCAAGAAGCAAGTAGTTAAAGATATTATAAAGATTACAAAGCCCTCTAACATGCTTTGTGAACCATGTCAGCATGGGAAGTAGGTCAAAAGATGGTTCAAGACAAAAGAATACTAGACCACTTAAATGTTAGAGCTTGTTCACACTGATCTATGTGGACCTACCAAAACTCAAAGTACTCAAGGTGAGAAATACTTCATATTTCTTATTGATGATTTTACATGTATGACTTGGGTGATGTTTTTAACGAAAAAATAATAAGCTTTTATCCACTTCAAAGCATTCAAGGCTTTAATTGAGAATGAAACTAGTTTGAATACTAAGTACCTGAGATCAGATTGAGGAGGATAATTCATGTTAGATAAGTTTATTGAGTATTATGAAGACTATGGGTTTAAGAGACATTTTTTTGTAGCCAGAACTCCATAAAAAGGATGATGCTAAATGAATCCAAGATACCACATAAATATTAGAGAGAGGTAGTAGGCATAGTAGTGCATATCCAAAATAGAGTATTGTTAAGAGTCAACAACAACAAGACTCCTTATGATCTATGGAAAGACAAACTAGTTACTATTGATTATTTCAAAAATTGTGACAACAGATTCTTCATAAAGAGAATCGATGAAAAATTGGGTAAGTTTGAATCTAGAATAGATGAAGGCATATTTTTTGGATATTCTTGAAAAAATAAAGATTATAAATGTTATAACAAAAGAACCAAGAGGATATTTTAAAGTACAAGTGTCAGGATAAATAGAAATGTAGCACAAAGAGCCAGTGATCTAACAGACACTCCTAAAATAATTGAAGAAGAAGATTTTGAAGAATCAGATGAAGATGAGAAGGATAAAAAAGTCACCAAGACCCCACCCAAATATGTCTATAGAAATCATAATTAGAGTGACATCATCGGGAACATAAATGAAGGAGTTCGCACCATAAGGATGATGGTAAGTGAATCTGAGCAAGTTAATTGTTCTTTGTTATCCAAAATTTAGCCTAAAACTTTTTTAGAAGCTAGACATGATGAACATTAGGTTAAAAAAATGGATAAAGAATTAAATCAGATAGAAAAGAATGATACTTGAGAATTAGTGCCTAGACAAAAAGATTAAAATGTGATAGGAACAAAATGGGTATACATAAATAAGTTGAATGAAGATGGTAAAGTTACTAAGAATAAAGCAAGGTTAGTATGTAAAGGATATGCTCAAATTGAGGGTATATATTTTGAAGAAACTTTTTCACCATTGGCAAGGCTAGAGGCTTTTAGAATGTTACTTTCGTATGCATTGTTTAAAAATTTCAAAGTGTTTCATATGGATGTCAAGTCTACTTTCTTGAATGAGAATCTAGAAGAGGAGGTCTGCATTGAGCAGCCTGAGATATTTCTTCTATAAAATGATAGTATCGATGTATATAAATTGAATAAAGCACTATATGGATTGAAATAAGCTCCTAGAGCTTAGTATGGATGGCTTGATAAGTACTTGCAGAATCAAGGTTTTAAGAGAGGTTTTGTTGACAGTAATATCTACATCAAAACAATAGGTGATTAGTAGTTGATTATTGTGGTATATGTTGATGACATAATATTTGGAGGAAACATTGAAAAGTTGACAAAAGAATTTTTTGATAATATGTAAAAATAATTTGAGATTTATATTCTTGGATAAATGTCATTTTTCTTAGGGTTGCAAATATTTTAGTTAGATAAAGGAATTTTCATATCTCAAAATAAATATGCCAAGGAAATGTTGAATTTTTTTGGTTTTGAGGATTGTGCACTAGTTGTCACACCAATGGCTATAGGGAAAAAGGTGAGTAAGGATGAAGATTCACCTATTATAGATCAATATTTTTATAGATATATGATTGGTAGTCTTTTAATTTTGATAGCATCGAGGCCAGACATCATGTATGCAGTAGGCATGGTTGAAAGATATCAGACAACCCCAAAGGAGAGTCATGTTTAGTTGGTGAAGAGAATATTTAGATATATCAAGGAGACATTGGATTATAGATTGTGGTATCCCATAGGTAGATATTTCACTTTGATTGTTTATACAAATTTAGATTGGGCAGGTTGTTTGGATGACAGAAAGAGTACAAGTGGAGGATCTTTCTTCCTCAGTGATAGCTTAGTATCATGGCTAAACAAGAAGTAGAACTTAATATCACTTTAAACAATTGAAGTAGAATATAATGCAGTAATGTTGTATTGTACTCAAGTGCTTTGGATGAAGCAACATTTAGAAGACATCAAAGTAAAATATGATGAAACTATCTCTATTTTTTGTGACAACACAAGTGATATTTAATTTCTAAGAATCCAGTGATGCATTCAAGAACAAAGCATATTCCTATCAAATATCACTTTTTGAGAGATTAGGTTGCAGATCAATAGGTTAAGTTAGAATATATCAATACTATAGAATATATTACATATATTTTCACAAAGGCACTACCAAAAGACACATTCAAGTATCTATAAGAGAAGTTGGGAGTAATTTATTTTACTTCCTACTATTGAGGATCAACATCCATTGAGGGGGAACTAATGTTAGCTCTAGGATAGACCCTTTACCATTGATGTCAAAGGGGGATAAGTATAAAAATAGGTACAGGGAATAGGTACAAGATGCTATCGTAAGGGGGAGTTACTATATATTTTTTAGTTGGTAGTATATGCAGGTTGACATGTGTAGTACATGTTTCAAGATGTGGTAGTTTTAGTTGAGGTTGCTATCAATGACAAAGGGGGAGATTGTTAGAAATATTCTCATTGATGTCAAAGGTCTAACACTATTGGTGACAAAGGCCTCATAGCATTTATTGTCTAAAAGTGTTTTTAATGTTCATAGTTTGGCTAAAATGTGTTAATATTTATTTAATATTAATAAATATATTTTTAGTTACATAAAGTCAAAAGAGGGAAAGGATGCATTTTCCCATGAAGGGTCATCTTGAGGAATTCAAAGAGTCACCAAATGAAGACAAAAGAGGAAGGACACATTTTCTCATGAAGGGTCACCTTGAGAAATTTGAAAAGTCACCAAGATAAAGACAAAAGGGGAAAGGATGCTATTTCTCATGAAGGGTCACCATGTGAATTTTTAAATGAAAGGATTCGAAGGGTCATGCAAATGTGGTGCCATTTTTCATGAGGATTAAGGGGTCACAAAGGGTGAATGCCAAAGGTCTTTTGGTAACCTATAAAAAGAGGCTTGGGAATCCATTTGTAATATGCAAAAGTGTGCATGGTTAGTAATTGTTTTATATTAGAGAAGAATAGAGAATAGAAAGAGATGTAGTAGAATTTATATCATTTGTTTAGAAAGCAACATTGAGAGATAGTTATTTTTATACACAAGAGGGGTTGGTGCTCCTATGGGTTGTTACTCACAAATCATTACTATGTTGGTGCTCAACAAAGGGGTTGGTGCTCCTGTAAATTGGTGCTTGCGAACTTTGTAATTTGAGTTGGTGCTCATTCATATACTTGATATTTTTCTCCATGGTTTTTTCCCACAATGGGTTTCCACATAAAAATTTGGTGTGTGTGTGTGTGTCTCTCTCTCTCTCTCTCTCTCTCTCTCTCTCTCTTGTGGTGCATGTTATTGTTTCAATTTTATTACATATCTTGAATGTATGATTAAGTAGAATTTGATTAAGTGAAATATTTATAAGATATATGATATATTGATTCACCACCCTCTCAGTATATCATGTACTCAACACTAGTATTCTATGTTCATGTTGGTTTCTTATTCTCCTTGTTTCTTATTGTATTGCATTATATTATCTATTGGAGTATTTTAATATTCATTGATTGTGGCCCTCATGCCATGTTTTCCTTTTTTATATTTGATTATGTCATTATTTTTTGTATGTGGACATTTGAATATTCCATTCTATGCTTTGTGGACATTTGAATGATTCATGTCCCTTTGATTATATGGCATTTGAACATGCCCCTTGTATGAGGTCTCTTTGGACCATTTCATGTTGCTTTATTTTTAAGTGCTTTTATGTGTGTGCTTGATTACTTATTGAGATTATAATGTTACTCTCTAGATGTTGTTATGATATACATCATTCATCTTAGGATTTTATGTGATCATAAACTTTGTGCCTAATTGATATATCTACCTAGACATGTTACTCATATATGGTACATAATTGATACACACCTTATACTCTACTTCCCCTCACCTCAAAGGTGTAGGATATCAGTGGGATCATGCAATAGAGGAATGAATTTAACACTTTCATAGATTATCTATATTATAGTGGGGGCATGTTATGAAAACATGTTCTCCACATTTACACCAGTTTTGGGATTCTCCAGATTATAGTGGGGGAATGTTATGTAAAATTTTCTCCACTTTACACTAGTATTCAAATTCTCCATATTACATTGGGATCATGTTAAGTAAACATGTTCTTCACACATGCATAGATTTTAGATTCACTAAATTTCACAGTTATATGATTTAGATACACATTTTTTACACCATTTTATACATTGATATTATTACTATACCTGTATTTCATCTTAAGACATATATGAGGTGCATATGCCATACAAAGGGAACCTAAAAATTGTCAAATTGAATCATTTTCTAGATTTTAAATAATTTTATGGAATGTTATTATACCCAAGTTAGACTTTTATGGATTGTTATTAAGCTAATTTATTGTAGTAGTTGGTTCATTGTTGGAAGGTTGAGTTGATTAAATCTCTTAATCATACCAAGATTATAAGTTAGAATTGATTAAATCATCTAAATTTACTAGACATATATGTTGGATTTAATTAAATAATTCACCCTCCCCATATATTTATTATGAGTTTATTAAATCACTCACACTCACTAGATTATGCACATATTTAGGTAATAGAATTGAGATGAACTAAGCTCAATGAACGTGTTTCAACTCACCTTTACATCAAGGTTGGAGGCATGCATCCTTTGTGTGTGTGTGTGTGTGTGTGTGTGTGTGTGTGTGTGTGTGTGTGTGTGTGTGTGTGTGTGTGTGTGTGTGTGTGTGCGTGCGTGTGCGTGCACGTGCACGTGCACGCACGTGCATGCATGCATACTTACACTTTCATATTTATCTTGATTTCACATTCAATGCTTCATAATGAGGCATCCTTTCAAATAAAATTTCTAAAAGTGAATATGGTTTCATCAACACAGAGGTGTACCCCTAACCTTATTCTTTATAATTTCAAAATTTTCAAATTATTTCAATTTAAGAATTCATACACTGATTATATACTATAACATCATCTTGGTTTCAGGTTAGTCACCAAAAAATCACTCAAGTTGGGATCATGCAAAGAAAATGTGTACATACACACCCAAACATGCATTTATTTCCTTTAAACTAACAACTTCATTACTAGATTAATGGGGGAAAATGTATCTATACTAAAATTTAATTTATTTAGTACTCTAGTCTTGTACACTTGATAAATGTCTATCATGGTTGAACCTTTTAGTTTTAGACCTGCCCTATGCAAAAAGGCTCACATTCAATATATCTTAGTGCCTAAATTACTTATCTCTTAGTCTAACCATTATTATTCTAATGACTAGTCTTTCTATGATGTGTAAAAATCTCTAAATCTGATTATTATCTTTCACTACCAAGTTTGGACTTGTACCTATTTTCTAGATTTTTGAATACTTGTGTCTCAAGAAAACACCTACATCAATACAAGTGTCAACTTTTCTTATAAAGTGTCAAGTGGCCAAAAGTCATCCAATTTATAAATTAAACATATCCTAAAGGTCAGCTTAAGTGATTTTGTGCAATATATTTTTAAAAGGGATTGGTATACACATAAGATCAACTCTCATTTATTCCAAACTTAGAAAACACTTGGAACTCACAAGGCAACATACCAAGAAACACTCAATCAAGCATTCAAATTAGAAAAATTATCTTATTCATGCCTATTTTTAATCAATCATAGGATCAATATTTCCATAAGTCTAAAACATAAGGAGTATTCCATGAATGAAGCTAAGTCATTACATGTTTATGATTATCACACATTAAATCCTTGTGCACACACAAGCTAATACATATGGGATAAATACATAAGTATAAGGCCCTCTTCGAAGTATTGACTATGTAGGAAACACTTATAAATAAAGGGGTCCATAGAGCAACTGAACATCATGAGCCCACTAACCTATTTTTACCATAGTCACTCGAAGGGTGAAGAAAATAAGGTTTGATAATTTAACAAGAGTGACAACTATAGACACTAGAAAACCATACTAGATGTCAAAATACCTTAGGGACCATCAAACCTTTCTTGACCCACAAACCAACCTATCAGACCTTGGGAAAAGTTAGTTATTTAGCTAACTAAACTTAATAACTTACCACCCCTTTTAACTTGCCTTGAAACTTTTCCTCTGGACACTTGACCACTGACAATTAGCTTAACCGTCGATGGTTATCTTGACCATCAATAGTCCGGTCTTCACCTTTCTAATACATCACCATCTATGTGCAAGTTAACAAGGCACAATTAAATATGTTTACCTTATGGAGTGTTAACAAACTCCCAAGCATCAAAATCATTAAGTCAAACTACTATAGAACCTTCTATCCTCCATCTCTCTTTGCCTATAAAAGGAGGGGAGTAGGAGGGTAAATGGATGATCACAAGCATTCTAGCTCACATGTATTCAAGCTCTTTAACCTTCCAGTCTTCTTCCAGCGATTTAGCAAAAAAATAGAAATCTGAACCTCTATTGAAATTGCTCTCGAGGCACAAGGATCTTTACTCTGCTGAAATTATTCCAGCCATCAACCATCAACCACTTATCAGTAATAGGTATATTTATACTTCAGTTTTTTTATTTTATTTTTTGACCTCTATCCCCTATCAAACCTTTCTATACCTATCTTCCAACCTCATGTTTCTGACCACACCCTCAAATAAACCCCTATCTGATTAGAAAACCAATTTGCAAATCTTTTTGAGTACTTCTATAAATCCACAAGCAATTGTTGATGGTTAGCATAACCACTGATGGTCACCCCCAACCATCGATGGGTACCCAACCACTGATAGTCAACTTAACTACCAATGGTTAGCCTAACCACTGATGGTCACTATGGTATGAAATAATAACAAGTTATTTCTAACCCCTTACCCCCAACTAAACCTAAATTTTTGTGTTTCTACCTATTCATAGACCCCTTCCTAATTTTTTTTACTTGACCTAATTTATATTAGCACTAGTATTGACCTGCTTTTGATAGATTTAGTCATTTTATCTATCAAGAATTCTTCTACTTCTTGTATTTCATTCCATTAATTTCTATTGTTTGAATGCAAGTATATATTTTTTAATCATTTTCAACTTAATTATTATCAAAAGTACATTGACAACCTCTTAGCAAGCTTATGCTTATTAGATGTGGCGCACGCTAGGCAGTCCACTTAACTATCTTACTAACAACCCCTTTGTTAGTGATTTCTTATCTATAGGTTATTCTTTCTGAACTAAAGAGGAGTTCTCCATCTTCATCTAGATTACACACGCATCAACAACCAGGTATTTCTACCACATCCTTATTACTAGTTCCTTATCTTCTTCCAAAATAAAGAAATGAGTAGAAATTAAAATAAACATTTTGGCATGCCTGGTGGGACACTAGCATCATTTAGGTGCCCCTTCTTTCTTCTTTTATTCTATGTTCATCCAAAAAAATCTAAAATTTCTTTTAGACTTAAAATAAACCTTGCATACATTGATTGCTTCCATGTTTTAGTTCATCTATTAAATTCAAAAACAAAGTAATTAATCATAGTTTCACTCTTGTTATCAAGCACTTTCCCAAACCACATAATCAATCAACACATCAAAACAAACTCGAGACAAGGTCTGACTGAGATTTCATCACCTAGAGATAACCTTACCCTTTCCCGACAATCCTAATTAGAGGTCATTACCAAGGGGATAACCAACTCCACTCTCTGGTTAAGTATAAACTCTAAAATTTAGTATATCTTGGCTAAGCACCTGACACCCTTATCTTAATAGTGTGTGAAGTGAGGGCCCCAATATCAAGCCATTTACTGACGTTCAATATAGATTCTTTTTGAGAACCTAACCACAACATGAAACCAACCTTAGATTTCTTCTTTAGTACATGATATATAAACTAAATTTATTATTCACACTTTCTAAGGCATAAGCCAAAAGTGATATAAAAAGAATCCTAAGTTTTAAAATCACTTTAGTGTATGTTTGGATTGCCTTGAGATTATTTTCCTTTTACTTGCTTTGTGTTTGAGTTATGAGTTTTTCATCATTTCTTTTATATTCCTCACATGGTCTTTACTAGACAATAGTTGAGGAATCAAACCAACCAAGAACCACCATCTTCCTCCTCCTCTTCTTCCATGGAGTATACTTTCGATGTTGAGATTTATCCTCATCTTTCTCATCCTCCTACCATGCCTTAGATAGTTATTGAGAGTGATGCAAATTTCACTACCGTCTTTGATAGTAACCCCATGGCCCTCCAACATTAACTCAAGACCTTAGCTCATCGCACCCCTATTACTTCTGTTCCTCATACAGATCCACCTTATTATATGCCTCCCCTTATTATGGTTGGTGTTGCCTCTACCCAACCTTTGATCACCCAAGTATCTTCTTCCAAAAATATCCCATCCACTACCACCACCCAAACTTAATCCAACATCCCAACACATATCCAAACACCTCCTACACCAACCAATACCTCCAACATAGGGGAAACCTCACCTCTTGTTACCCATGCCTCATCCAACATGGCGGTATCTTATACACCTATTTCCACCATTCCCCTTATTACTACCAATCCACCAATTTCTACCCCACTTCAAAATTTGGTGCTTTCCATACCTCCTACCCTTCCACCTATTAGCACAAGAGTTACCATTCAACCCCAACCATCTACCAACCTATCGATACCACTAAATCAACCCATATCAATCCCACAACAAATATCCATGACATCTTACCAATATATTCCTAATCCACAAGGATACATATCACCTTCTACCCAACCTTTTGTGCCCAATAACCCTTATGTGGCACCATCCCAACCTTCAATGACCACCTATTAATATGTGGTATCTTTTCAACCCTCTACCAATTATCCATATTTTTATGCCACCCAACCTCAACTAAACCTACCATCTAGTTATGTAGCTTCCCAACCTCAAATAAGTTTGGTCAAAATGTTAATGGACAAAATGACCAACCTAGAGTCATCTATTTTTGGGTCACATAACCTTTTATCTTATGATCAAATTTGCAATGAACCTATCCATCCATGCATTCCTATTCGATCTTATCCTCCTCAATTGGAACTACCCAAGTTTTTCAAGTTCCAAATTAAGGAGGAACCGCAACAACACTTGAGAGCGTTTCACCATTCTTTCTATTTGATTGTATATGATGATGTTCTTCTCCTTCATACATTTCCCATGTCTTTATTTGGACCAGCCTTGGATTGGTATAGTGCTCTCACCAAGCACTGCATCTTTTCCTTTTCTCAACTTACCCAAGTCTTTTCAGATCATTTATCAATCAATATATCTAAAAAGGTCTGTATTACCGACCTCTACTCCATTAGGCAATTTTGATGATGAATCAATTGCCAATTTCGTAGATAGATGGAGAGGTCTTATCAACCAACTTTATTTTTCCTTACCTCAACCTGAATTGATTTAAATTTTCTCTCAAGGTTATGCCAAACATATTTCCCCTACTCTTCAAGTTTAAACTTTCCAAACTTTTGATGAGGCTTTCACCATGGCACGTAAATTGGAAATCTGATCCATTAATGAGGGAAAATTGAAACTATAGAACAAAAATTCTACCTTTTATTCCAATGACCCTACCTCAACCAAAAACACTAATCAACCTAACCATCCCAATACCAAATCAAACAAATCCATGAACTCAGTTATCCTTAAAACCACTACACCACCAACTGTCAACCAACCTAACCCAACCAATTCCTCTAACTCTTCCAACCAACCAAACCCAACCAATTCCTCTAACTCTTCCAACCAACCAAACCAACACCAAAACTCAGTTACTCCAAAATAGTATACTCCAATAAGGGAGTCTTATGCTATAATTTTGGATAAATTACTCAAAGAAAACATTATAAAACTTCCTCCAATAAAACCTCCCCAAAACTTTGATGCTTCTCATCCTACACCAGGTTGGTACAATGAGAATGATCTTTGTGCTTACCACCGCATCATTGGACATGATGTTAGTAGGTGAAATACCTTTAAAACTATTGTACATATCATGATTGATAATGGAAAACTTTTATTTGATAATCCCAATGCACCCCCAAATCATTCCCTTGACATCTTTAGTAAACCTTTTCCTAGCCATGCCCCTTCTACCAACTATGATGATAATAAACCAAAATCGTCTCATGCTCATGAGGTCCATATGGTTAATGTCATTATTAATGAACCTATCATTTAGGATACCATTACCTCATCTACCCCTTCCTCCATTCCACTTATTGAAGTGGTGGACTCACCCTCTATTCCTTTGGACACTTAAATAAAGGAAGAAACCACCCCTCTTTCCTTGCTTGAGGAGACCATAGACTTATCCACATCTCCTTCAGTATAAATACCAAAGGAAGTAACCATTGATTAAACCACCTCTTCACCCACTCCACATATTGAAGTGGTTGAACTACCTACCATTCCTTTGGACATCCAAATAAAGGAAACAACCATCTCCATCCCTTCACTTGAGGCCATTATACCTTCTTCCCCAATCTTAGAACCACCCATTCTCTCTTTAGGAACCCTCCCAAAAGAAGAGATCACCTTACCTATACCTTCCATGGAGGAGACATCCTCCCAAACATTGGAACCTTCCACCAAGAACATAGATTAAAAAACTATCCTCTCACCTCTACCCATGGGCTTAACTTTTGAAACCAATGACCAAGGAATTAAACTGATTTACAAGTCTTTTTCTAGCTTGGTCCAAAGTCTAGAGTTCACTTCTCAACCTAACCTAGATAGAGCCACTTTTTGGCATCATCTTGGGCCCCCTTACCAAAACAAACCTGAACCTTCAACCTCACTTACATCCACTATCAAACCTATCATTACCTTATCCCCATCCTCTAACACTTCTTTATCCAAAACTATAGGAGAACTATCCAACCACCACTATCTAATATTGTCAAATCACCTTATGCCTCTCTAACCAAACCCATAAATAATATAGGAATGCTTTCTACACCTAACCTTGCTCACCCATCTTTGACGTTAGACTTAACCCCTTCTAGTCCACCCAATAAAACCCCAACCAAATCAACTAAGAAGGTAGAACTAACCAAAATCCAACCTCAAACTAGAACTATACCACCTCCTTCACAGTTAACTTCAATCTTAGGACCCCATCCTCATACCATCCCATGAGCTCATCCTTCTATCAAGAAGGTGAACCCTCCCATAGTTACCTATTCCTCATCTAGTAAACCTTATATGTTTTCTCTACCTATAACTACCTCCACCACATCATCAAAATCCCCATCATTCTTAACTAACCTATCTACCTCTACCTTCCCACCCATCACCAAACCTTCACCCTCCACCTCCAAATCTTCAACCTCCAAACGAACCATAACCAAACAATCCCAACCAAAACCCTTTCACCACCTACCATTTCCATGGTGAAGCCTACTTATAAGAAGGTTCCCACTCCTAAAACTAAAAACCCAACACCCTCAACACCTTTGATCGAATCTTATTTGACCATTCTACAAAGGTTGTTTCAAGCCTCTTCCTTAACCCTACCAACCATCAAACTTTTTGACCCTTCACATCCTAAACCATCATGGTTCAATGACAATTTGATTTTAACATACCATAGGACTCTTGGACATGATATAAAAAACTAAAAATATCTCCAAACACTTGTCCATAGCTTATGGGATGAGGATGATCTATTATCAGTTGAACCTCACTTGAGCCTATTACCAATCCAAACACCAACTCAACCAATCCAACATTTACCTACACCTCCACTCTCATTTGAAAGTGAGGAGGAATCAAAGCAACCATCTAGTCCAACACCTCCCTTAATCCACACTATCCATATGGTTACTCGATCTTGGGCTCAACAAAAGGATAAGGGAAAAGCAAAAGTATCGATATTATGGACCTACCCTTCCACCCCTAAACCTTCCAATTGAAACCAATCACCCTCACCTTTATCTTCACCTTCTCTAAAGCCCAAAATATCTCTTTTGGGTGCCTCTCCCTCCAACCTTTCTAAATCCATCTAATGAGTGGTGTTTAAAAAACTTCACCAGACACCAGTGAAGATGAGCCTTTATGAATTAATCAACACCTTACCCCCATCACCACCAAGCATTGATAAAGGCCTTGCAATCCATATAGGTTCAACCAAAACATCCTCAATCTCTTGCATTCTTTATCAGAGCCCTTCAACTTTCTACCTTTGTTACCTTCCAGGATTTAGAAATACCTTTTGTCCATTCTAAAGTTCCTGATCCTCCCCTCTTCATCACTACATACATCAATCAAATCTAAATCAAAAGGGTGATGATTGATGGAGGAGTTTGCATCAACATTATCTCCTCCCATGCTTATGATAAACTTAAATTGGTAAGACTATCATGTTAGAAATGGAAATGGGCCTCCACGCTTTCATGTTGTATAAGGAAAGTTAAAATACAATGTCTTACTTAGACAACCTTGGATCCATGTCATGAGTTGTGTCACTTCTACCTTACACTGATGTGTTAGATTTGAACATGATGGTCAACTTGTTACCATAAGAGTTGACCCTAGTCATTTTGCCTCATGAAACATGACATATCAACCCAACAATTTTCTTATTCCTCCTTCATCCACTTCACTAACAAATAACAATAATACCACCTCACCATCATTCTCAACTAACCTATCTACCTATACCTTCCCACCTATCACCAAATCTTCATCCTCCACCTCCAAATCTTCAACCTCCAAACCAACCATAACCAAACAATCCCAACTAATGTCTTACTTAGACACCTTTGGATCCATGTCATGAGTTGTGTCCCTTCTACCTTACACTGATGTGTCAAATTTGAACATGAAGGTCAACTTATTACCATAAGAGCTGACCCTAGTCCTTTTGCCTCATGCAACATGACATATCAACCCAACAATGTTCTTCTTCCTCCATCCACCTCACTAAAAACCAACAATAACACCACCTCACCAACCAAAACCAACAATACCTCCACCCCTACCATTGATGAAGCTTCAACTAGCTCATATATCCTTTCTTCTTAGATCCTAGTAGAGGACCCCTTGGAACTTACGTTCCAATGTCTTTCACTAGGGAGTATCATCTTCTAGCTTTGGATCTTTCCCTACTCCTCAAGTGTATAGGAACCTCACCCATGATCCTATTTATGACCCCAACATTGGAACCATAATCCCTTTCAAGCCTCCTAACCATCAAACCAACTTGATTTATGGGGGACTTGGTCATTCACTTCTCATTTCCACCAATATTTATACCACTTGACCATTCACCTTTGATTTCTCCTATCTTGACAAACTGGCATTTGCCAAACTATACCTTCATAGGTGTTCTTAGAATGGATTTGGCTTAGGTTGGTATGAGCATGGACCTCATGAGTTACCTATCATCAAAACTCAAAAACCTCATGAATTATTTGGCCTTGGGTTCTTACCACTAGAAGAACCCACCTCACCTAAACCCATTGCCCCCATCAACTAAAACACCCTATCCTCACCAACCCCATCTCCTTAAAAGTCTAAGGATTTTGACATCATTCCTTATATATTTTTTTTATCAATACCATTAGTTTAGTCCCCCTAATGTATCAAAAGGATCATCAAACTAAAACCCTTCCTCTCATCCATCTTGAAATGATATAAAATGATTCTCCTACTATCAACACCATCCAACATCAAGATGATGATTCTATTCTCACCTACCTTGATGTAGGGGGATCCTTCTATCCATAAATCCCATCCTCTTGAGAACCAAACCATGTTGAATGAATCCACTATCGATGTTAACTTGGGTACTCAGGATAACCCTTAACAAAATGTTAACCAAAGTCATCAGTGCTTCAGGTCAGGATTGACACTTGCACATTCATTTCACTTTATGGGCCTATCACACTAATATTTGAACCTTTATGGGTACCACCCCTTTCTCTCTAGTCTTCAAATTAGAGGCAATCTTTCCTCTCAAAGTCTAGATTCCTTCTTTTCATATATCATTACAAGACATCATATCTGAGAGTAACTATCATCAAGAATGTCTAGCTTGACTTGAGCTACTTGATGAAAATCACTTAGTATTACTTAACCATCTTTATGTCTATAAAAAAAATCAAGCACACCTATAATAAACACTTAAAAGAATGAGAATTCAATATCAAAGAACTCATCCTAAAGGAAAACCAACATGTAACCAATATGGAGAAAAGCAAAAGAGGCAAATTTTATTTCAATTAGCTTGGACCCTATCTCATAACCCATAAGTATGGATCAATAGATTACCATTTGTCCTCTCTCGAAGGCAAACAAGAACTTGAGCCTCTCAATGCTTCACATTTGTGTCCTTTCTTTTGTTAAAAAAAGGATTGAACTCACCTTCTTATCTAACTTAACCTCATCCCTTGATTTATGAGATTTTCACCCTCACACCTATCCCTCTCCTTTTTAGGATAACTGATTACAACATAGAACCATGTGATTAACCTTCATAGTCATAGCCTAATCTTAAATATGGGTACCATGACTCTACCCATGGCATGATTCTCATGGATACTTTTTGTCTCTAATCAGACAAAATCCCATGGTCATTTATCTTTCAAAAACCACCCCTTTTACCTATCATTACCTTCTTGTGCTAAAGTTTTGCCCTCATAAAGGTAAACCTCTAAGACTAATAGAAAAGTCCATGTCTAAAACCTAGCATCAAAACAATTTGTGATACCAAAATATCACTTGGGTCACATATCTATAGCATAAAAAAAAACTCCCTTAAAGGAAAACTACCTAAAAATAAAATTGCTTAAAATATAGATTGCTCCCTTGAAGGATAGCTAACAAATATGCAAACCCAAACCTAGACCACTCCCTTAAAGGATGACTAAGTCAATTGGGTCAAAATAAATCATTTGAATCTTCTTGCATCGGTCAACCTTACAAACTTGTCAAAATGAATAGCAATAGCAAAAGACCCTCAATCCAAATCAAAATAAGTTATCCCAAGAAAGTTGTAATCATCTTTCATACATAGTATTAGTAGACTTCCCACATTGATCAGTCTACACCTTTCATTAAGACATGGACTTGTCTAATTTGGTTCTTAGGTCACCTATAGAAGGGAAAACTAACCCACATAAGGTTACCTTACCTATCAACCCATATAACTTTCCCCTACCACCTACTTCCCCTTTATACCATCTATAAATCAAGGGATTATGAGCTTACTTGATATAATGTGATCAAGACACCCTTTTATCAACCAAAGCATGCTAATGCAAAGAATTCAAAAGGCTTATGTTCTTTAATCCAATCTCACTTTAGTTTTGTTAGGTCCTTACCAATGAAAAGGCATCATGCATTTTCCTTACCCTCTTATCATTGGTTCAAGCATACATATGTCTCGTGATTCTCATTTATGTTTTTCTATATTTAGTTTGTTATCTAACTTACTTTATGTGTTTTCTTTACATCCTTAACCATAATCACATCACATCTCCATGATCATAAACAAAAAACAACAAACATCAATAATACACATAAAATTATGAACATATCCATGAACCACATTATATATATATATATATATATATATATGATCAAACATCATAAACCACATCATACATCATATCTCTATCTATAAATCATAATTATCATCCTATCCATTTACCATCAAAAATCATATAACATAATATCATAAACTGCATCAATAACCATAATCCAACCATTCATCATCATATACATGAACAAAATAAAACATCATCTATAATCATCACATGCCTAAATCTACTGAGTCCACATCTCATAAACATCAAAACATGTAAACCATTAATCATGAACATTCATCATATATATATATATATATATATATATATATATATATATATATATATCATGAGCATCATAATATACATCATGTCATAAAATAAATAATACATGTAATAATGTATAATCTCTCTCTCAAAGTATGTACATCTCATTGCTTTGGCATGTAGGCTAATATCAAAAATCATGTACATCTACATCTACACCTACACATCATATACCATGCCCCTAGGGAACCACTACCATTGGCCCCTCTTACACCTACACTAAAGCTGCCATCTGGTGTTAGTCCTTTTGGGATGCCTATCAGTCTAGTCACTGATGTAACCCACTAACCTACAATCACCATGGCTACCCACCTACTAAATTAGCTCTATAATCACCCCATTAAGGCTCCAGTGGACACTATACCAGCACTATAGCCTTGTAATAGCTCAACTACTCCACTATGGCCAAGTACTATGCCATAAGAATAGTACCTAGTGGACCTACTAGTATTAACACTACTCATACCCTCTACCTCATTATATCCCTCTCTTGGGTCTCCAAACAAAGTGAGGTCCTCACTAGCTCTCTTTTAATTGTAATAGTGGTGATCTAACCCTACAAAGTCACAATTTGGCCACCTATCCTTCTAAACTTATAATTTATGCCTGTGTAATAGCTAGTGATACCCCTACCTATCCATTAGGGCCACCACCCTGTACCTGTTCCCTAAATGGATCCACATCCATGGCTTATTGGCCCCCCATCATCTCATCTAAAATTGGCCACTGCATAAATGGCTTGGTACCATCTTGCATAGCCATCGACAAAACCAACATCATCTATCCCTAATTTGGTAGGTAGATCCTCATGATCTAACACCACTTCCTCTGGCTATGGCTCAGGTAACAAAAACTCCACATCCTCTCTCCTGTATCTCAGAAAAGGACCTAGAATCCCTTACACTAGGCCATACTACCTCCTCACTCTATCGAATGGGATTATCTCATCCTCTCTCCTCCCATAGATCCATCTCTAGCTCTATAGTGATAATTTGTGATAGCTATACGAGGTCCACCTAGGAAATCCCACATATGGCCTCCAAACCACATCACCCACAACCAAACCCTCCAATGCATCCCTAAACTAATCAATGTCTCTCATCCTTCCACTAGCTCTTATCAAGGCATAATCTCCCCTCCATCATAGAAAACCCACTCTATAGTCCACTTGGACATAGCCATCCCATGGTAGCCCCAATGGTCTCAGAACCTGAATATGCTTATATGCCCAAGAATGGAGCACAAACCCCACACTGATCCCATATCATCTATGAGCTCAAAATGCCTTGAGCTCCCTATATATCTGAACTAGAAAAATTGGTGCCCACCAAAACACCATCCTCTCAAACAACATCTCTAGCAACACTATTAGCAATAGATAAGGAAAATTTCCACTACTCAAATCAAGCAACATAAAATAAGACACTGCCATCGTCATCATAGTCATCAATTTCATCTCATCTGGAGAACCTCTGGGATACTGGCCCATAACAAAAAACACTTGATTGCCACCTAACATGGACCTAATCCTCACCATACAATAACTCTACCTGCTCATCCCTCTCCTCAATCTCAATATGATAAATAGGTTCCCCTTGAACAGGTAGCCATGTAATCTTATGAACAATCTCTAATAGGATGGTCATCTCTCCTATCGGTAATAAGAAGATGTTCATGGTTGAATCCCATCTCTCGATGAGGGCCATGATCATCACTACATCTCATGGAAATCATTGATAATGTCACATGGATCCTAAGTTGACCTCTTCCATATGTATACAATCATCTTTAGTCATCCCTCCATGAATCTCTACAAATATTCTCATAACTTGATCCCTCATCTGGATCCAGTCTTGTGCTTGTAAATAAATCAAGTTGGCACACACATTTAGTTTTCCATTACCATGGGTCATTTTCATTCATTCTACCTATGTTAACCTCTTTATCAACCTAAACTCATAATTATCTCTACAACATTACCTCTAACACATAGAAGTGACACCCCACCCACAAACATTTTAACATCTACCTAAACCCACCTAAATCAGCCTATTCTAATGTTGCCCTAACTCACAAACATTTCAAAATATACCCTAACCTATCAAATAAAAATCTAACTCTAAAACCACAAAATTTTCAAACACCCTACCTAAAACCTATCAAAACAAACACTTAACTATACACAATAACCATTTCAACACATTAAACATTTCAACATGAAAACATTTTAACATACCCTATCTTAAACCTACACTTGGTATTTTAGTTACCATAAAACCATTTTTCAAAATTTTAAAACAACCTTCTATACCTTTCTATTACAACCCACCTTCCCTAATCACTCGATCACTAATGGACTTAAAAACCATCAATAGTCAGGTGAGCTTTGACCTTTGGTGGTAAATCACCAACGATTATGTCTGACCATCGACGGCCAGGTCTAACTACTGATGGTCACTATGTGTGACTGTCAATGACAAAAGACATAACTTTCCTTACCAAAAACTACCCAAAACACAAAATTTCAACTACTCAATTACCTAAACCTATCTTATAACCTACCCCAAACCGAAATCCTTGTTTAAATTTAAATTTTATCCACTAATTTTCCCAATTTTATCCAAAACTTACACTAGGGAAAAACCCCCCAAAACTACATCTAAACAATCACACAAACAACAAATTCAACTTCACAAACAATAAAATTAACTATCTACCAATTCAAAACATCACTTGCCTTATTCCTCAACTCCTATCAAGGATAGAGCCCACGTCTAACTACCTGACCACATCCTCAACTACCCTACAACTTGGTCTGAGCTAGATCACCTCAAACACATGCTTAACCAATCAATAATTTCCACCTCAACCAAACACTCAATCAACCCTCTCAGTAAAATGCCAAATCAACCACTCGCTAGACCACAAAGAAAATATAGAGTCAACAAGTTGAAAGTGAAAATGAAATTTCATTTTCACTTTTTATCCTTAGATTTTTAGGGTTCCCCCTAACCATTGATGGTTAGGGTGACCATTGATGGTCAACCTTAGGACCCCTAATCATCGACGGTCAGGAGAGCCCACATAATTAAAAAAAAATTAGGTACCCACACTTAGGTGCCTAATTTTTGGAGATGACCTTTCTCCACCAAACCAATTTTTTTTGGAGATTACCCTTCTCCAACTAACCATTAGACTATGTTCACCTTGATTTTGGCTATTTTTGACCTGACCACTCACATATTATGCGATGACCTTACTTGGTCATTTTGATCGCACCAACTAACCTTGCCATGTTGAACATTTAAATTTGAACAACCTCATGCTTGACTAAACCATTTATGTTTTTTAAGGGAGCACTTCCTACCTTGTATACCTATAAAAACACTAACCTTATCTAGGAGACTTATGGAATAACCTAATCAACTATGACCAATGTTATGGACCGATTACCCTATCAATTGTACTTCTATAATTGACCTTATTTTTACCCACTATGGTAACCTTAGTCTATGTGTGATCTTGACTATCACACTTAGTCAAATTTTATGTGCATGTTTGCATCTAAAATGCCCAACCACAATTTTTATCACCTACCTCATGACTCACCATACACTGCTCATCAAACCCTGACCTGATTTTGATTTCACCTCATCGACTCTCAGTTTGAGGGGGAACACCTCATCCCACACTTAGGGCAATAAGACCTTTGACCAGTAATCCATTTTTGTTTTACAAATTGTTAATTCAAAATTGCATAACAAAAAAGGGAAAAATGTAGACACTAGAAAACCATACTAGATATCAAAATACCTTAGGGACCATCTAACCCTCTTCACGCACTAACCAACCTATCAAACATTAAGACTAGTTAGCTATTTAGCTAACTAAACTCAATGACTTACCACCCCTTTTAACTTACCTTGACCCTTTTCCTCTACACATTCAACCATCGATGGTCAGCTTAACCATTGGCGATTAGCCTAACCATCGATGGTCAGGTCCTCACCTTTCTAACACATCACCGACTTTGTGTGAGATAATAAGGAAAAATTAAATATGTTTACCTTATGAGGTGCTAACAAACTCTCAAGCATTAAAATTAGTAAGCCAACCTACTAGGGAACATTCTATCATCCATCTTTCTTTACTTATAAAAGGAGGGGAGTAGGAGGGGAAATGGATGATCAAAAACATTCTATCTCATAGGTATTTAAGCTCTCTAACCACCTAGTCTTCTTCCAGTGATTTAGCAACAATAATAGAGATCCAAACCTCTAACAAAATAACTCTTAAGGCAAAATTACCGTTACTCTACTAAAATTAGTCCAGCCATCAACCACTTAGCAAGCAATAGGTATATTTATACTTCAATTTTGTTATTTTAGTTTATAACCTCTATCCCCTATACCTATCTTTCAACCTCCCATTTTTAACCACACCCTTAACCAAACCTCTATCTAATTATCAAACCATTCTACAACTCTTTTTTTAGTATTTTCATAAATCCACAAGCAACTATCGATGATCAACATAACCATTGATGATCATCCCCAACCATCGATGGTTAGCTTAACCACCAATGGTCAATGCAATTATCAATGGTCACTATGGCATGAAATAATAAAGAGTTATTTTTAACCCCTTACCCCCAACCAAATCTAACTTTCTGTGTTCCTACCTATTCATAGACCCCTACCTAATTTTTTTAACCTGACATGATCTATCTTAGCACTAGTATTGACCCACTTTTGCTATATTTAGTCATTTCATCTATCAAACATTCATCTACTTCTTGTATTTCATTTCAATACTTTATACTATTTGAATGCAATTATCTTTCTTTTATTATTTTCAACTTAATTGTTATCAAAAGTGGATTGACAGCCTCCTAGCAAGCTTATGATTCTTAGATCTAGCTCATTATAGGTAGTTCAATTAAATATCTTACTAATAACCCCATTGTTAGTGTTTTCTTATCTGTAGGTTATTCTTTCCAAGCTAAAGAGGAGTTCTCCATCTTCATCTAGATTACACGTGCATCAACAACTAGGTATTTCTGCCATAACCTTATAACTAGTTTCTTATCTTCTTCCAAAATTAATAAATAAGCATAAATTAAGAGAAACAACACCTGT
Source organism: Torreya grandis (assembly GCA_037957365.1). Taxonomy (NCBI): domain Eukaryota; kingdom Viridiplantae; phylum Streptophyta; class Pinopsida; order Cupressales; family Taxaceae; genus Torreya; species Torreya grandis. The sequence continues at coordinate 570,746 of JARHVA010001644.1, forward strand.
GCATATAATTTGAAGACATCAAAAGAAAGGTGATAGAAAACTTAGAAGGATCTAACTAGGTGCATCTAAATCTAGTTAGTATTTTGTATAGGACACTTACATTGAAGTTAGACACTTGTGTCAACGTAACTATCTAGATTTGACCCAAGTGTCTGAGGCAACACAAAGAATATTATCGAAGTATGATAATTGTTAAGGTGTGGAGCCTAAAGGCTTCACCAAGGAGTAGATTTGGCAGTTTGCAGGTTTACACAGTCACCAACGTCGGTCAAGAGCGACCGACGTAGGTCAGGAGCAGTTCAAGAGATGCCGGCATCGACAGGGATCGGCCGATGTCGATCACAGGCAAGCAGGCAGGAATCGGCGTCGGTTACCTATGCATTTAGAGAGCTATTTTCATGGACAGAACTGAGTCTTTGCATGATAGATTTAAGTCATAGTCTTAAGTCCGCATCTCTATTATTAGTAAGACTATTTTTAGAGCCCTTGTTCAAGAGGCTTAACTATTGGTTGTAAATGCATGCTCAAGTTTCCTAATTCTATATTAGGATTATATCTTCTTAGCTTATTGTATTGGTATGTTGAAGAATAGTACAGAATTGTATAGGTGAATCAATCCAGGTTGTTGGAGTTGATTGTACTTGAGAGAGAGAGCTCTTGAGGGAAAGAGATCTAGAGAGAGATCTGTACATCTGAGAGAGGTGTGGAAGAAAGAAGTTTCTTCAATTGTATTCCTTCTGTAAAGAGTTTAATACAAGTTTTCAGGGTGGTTTCTTGTATCTCTTGTTCTTTCTATTTATCATTCTAGTTACTTATCTATCTGATTTAATTCCACGGTTCATTGCTTTCATATGTGTAATCAAATTGTTGGTTGATATCCAACAAGTGGTATCAGAGCTTGGTTGCTGGTTTTAGAGATTGATACCAACAAGTGGTATCAGAGCCTTGGTTGTAGGTTCAAAGCTTGATATCCAAAAGTGGTATCAGAGCTCAGGTTCACTAACAGGTGGTTCAAATCTGTGTAGTGTGTATTGATTACAGGTTACTCACAGGGGTTTCTGTAGGGATTTCTGTTTGAGTGGGAGAAGCAATGGCAGAAGAAAGTAAACTGAGAATGGAGAAGTTCAATGGCAAAAATTATCAACATTGGAGAATGCAGATAGAGGACTATCTGTATCAGAAAGATCTATACTTATTGTTAGGTGGGATTGCAAAGAAGCCCACAGACATGGATGATGAAGAATGGAAAGTTCTTGATAGAAAGGCTCTGGGGTCTATAATACTAAGTCTAGCATCTACTGTGATATCCAATTTATCACAGGTAAAGTCTACGGTAGAGTTAATGACTACTTTAGCAAATTTATATGAAAAACCCTTAGCTTCTAATAAGGTATATCTTATGAAGTAGTTATTTAATTTACATATGCAGGAAGGTGGATCTGTATCTAATCATCTGAATGATTTCCATGGAATTGTAAATCAATTAAGTTTAGTCAATATTGTGTTTGATGATGAAATTAAAGCTCTTATAATATTATGTTCTTTGCCTGAAAGCTGGCATAGCTTAGTAATGGCAGTTAGTAATACTGCATCTGCTTCAAATATTTTAAAAGTAGAGGATGTTGATAGTGTTATCTTGAATGAGAAAATTCACAGGAAAAGCACAGAGGAAACATCAGAGAACACTTTAAGTTTTGAGAGTAGGGGAATGCAAAAAGAGAAGAGCAAGAAAGGGAGATCAAGATCTATGTCTAAGGTGAGAGGTAGATCCAAATCCAGAAATGGCAGGAAGCCACAATGCTGGAATTGTGGAAAGATGGGGCACATAAGCAGAGATTATTGGTCAAAGCCTAAGGAGGACAATTAGCACGAAGGAAAAGAAGAAGCAAAGGTTGCAGGTATTGCACAAGATGCTTTAATATTCTCTTTGCATAATAATATAGAATCTTGGGTTTTAGATTCTGGTGCATCTTTTCATGCTACCCTTAATAGAGAATATTTTAGTGACTATATCCATGGAGATTTTAGAATAGTGTATCTAGGGGATGATGAGCCTTGCAAAATTATTGGCAAAGGTAAAGTGCAGCTAAAAATGCAGAATGGCAACACATGGGTGTTGAGAGATGTTATGCATGTTCCTAGCTTGAAGAGGAATTTGATTTCTGTAGGAAAGTTAGGGGATGAGGGTTGTACAGTAACTCTCACAGCTGAATCTTGGAAGGTGACCAAGGGTGCACTTGTTATGGCCAGAGGTAAGAGAGTAGGTACTCTCTATTTATGTAATTGTGTTACTAACAATTCTCCTTTTGTATTATCTACTTCAGATGTGGATGCAAAATTGTGGCACTCAAGGCTTGGCCACATGAGTGAGAAGGGAATGTCAATTCTTAAGTCTAAAGGTAAGCTTTCAGATTTGAAAAGCATAGATCTGGATTTTTGTGAGCACTGTGTTTTGGGAAAGTAGAAGAGAGTGAGTTTTCTCAAGACTGGGTCAACAAAGAAGAAGCATAAGTTGCAGCTTGTTCACACAGACATGTGGGGACTAGCTCAAGTTGCTTCTATTGGAGGATCACATTACTATGTTTTGTTCATAGATGATGCTACAAGAAAGGTATGGATCTATTGTATTAAGAAGAAATATGATGTATTTGAGACTTTTAAGATTTGGAAAGCTATGGTTGAGAATGAAACAGGCAGAAGATTGAAGTGCCTGAGATCTGACAATGGTGGTGAGTTATGTAGCTATAAGTTCAATTAGTATTGTTATATGCATGGAATCCATAGGCAAAGGATGGTTTCAAGGACACCTCAACAGAATGGTATTGCTGAAAGGATGAATAGAACAATCATGGAGCGTGCAAGGTGTATGAGATTGCATGCTGGTTTGCCCTTAGATTTTTGGGTAGAAGCTATTGATACTGCAGTGTACCTGATTAATAGAGGACCCTCTATAGCTCTAGATGGTGGAATTCTAGAAGAGGCATGGACAGGTAAAAAGGTAGATCTCTCATTCCTCAAAGTTTTTGGTTGTGAAGCCTTTGTGCACGTTGATAAGGAAAATAGAAAGAAGCTAGATGCTAAGTCTATGAGGTGCACATTTATTGGGTATGGCTCAGATGATTTTAGTTTTAGGTTTTGGAATCTAGGAACTAACAAGGTAATTAGGAGCTGTGATGTTTTCAATGAAAAAGTGATGTATAGTGATCAGCTGAAGAAGTTGAATCAATCTGGGCAAAGCAATGGAGAATTGGATGAGGTGACGGTCCAAAATGAGCTCGTGGGAAAAATAAATAATCACTTGTAGGAAAACACAGAGACCGATGTCGACAGGGCAGGAACCGACGTCGGCAGGACAAAAACTGATGTTGGTCATACAGAGATCGACGTTGGCAGAACAGGCACCAATGTCAGTCAGACAGAATCGACGTCAGCCAGTCACAGGCCTAAAAGTGACTGAGGTCGGTCACTGTCAGAGAATTTGGGTGGACAACGTGTTGTGGATGAGTCTCAGACGCCCATCAGGAGGTCAGAAAGGGTAAGTAAACCTCCAATTCAATATTCCCCTTCATTATTATATTTATTGCTAACTGATGGTGGAAAACCAGAGAGTTTTGAAGAAGCAATATAGGTGGAGTCCAAGAGTTAGTGGGAGCGTGGCATGGTTGAGGAAATGGAGTCCTTGAAAGAGAACCAAACATGGGATTTGGTTGAGTTGCCAGCTGGTAAGAGGACACTGAAGAATAGATGGACCTACAGATTGAAGGAAGGTGAGAATGGACAGATGAGATATAAGGCCAAGTTGGTAGTGAAAGGATTTGCACAAAAGCCTTGATTTTGGTGAGATTTTTTCTCATGTTGTTAAAATGACTTCTATATGGATTGTATTGTCTTTAGTTGTTATTGAGGATTTGCATCTTGAGCAGCTTGATGTTAAGACAACGTTTCTTCATGGAGATTTGGATGAGAAAATATACATGGAACAACTGGAAGGATTTGAGGTCAAAGGTAAGGAGAAGCTAGTGTGCAGATTAAAGAAAAGCTTGTATGGCCTCAAGCAAGCTCCTAGACAGTGGTATTTGAGATTTAACAGGTTTATGACTGAGCATGGCTACAGTAGGTGTCAATCTGACCATTGTGTGTATTTTAAGAGATTGGATAATGGCAGATATATTATTCGGTTGTTGTATGTAGATGATATGCTGGTTGCAGGATCACACATGCAGGATATCTCTGAGTTTAAGGTGAAATTAGCTCA